>JAAQRG010126990.1:45000-47612 GCA_011634625.1 Babylonia areolata | reverse complement strand
GGGAGAGAGAGAGGGGGGTCTAGATAGAAGGAGGGAGGGATAGAGAGGGAGGGAGAGAGGGAGGGAGAGAGAGAGGGAGAGAGAGAGAGAGGGAGAGCAAGAGAGAGAGAGGAGGGAAGGAGGGAGGGAAAGAGAGAGAGGGGAGGGAGAGAGAGGAAGAGCAAGAGAGAGAGAGAGGGAAGGAGGGACGTCCTGCAAAAAGTGTCGCCATAGTGTCTATAAGACGTCTACTGGTGTCTTGCAAAGAGTGTTGCCATAGTGTTTATAAGACGTCTACTGACATTCTACAATATCGCCATAGTGTCTATAAGACGTCTACTGATATTCTGCAAAAAATTGTTGCCAAAGTATCTACAAGACGTCTACTGAAATCCTGCAAAAAAAAAAAGTTGCCATAGTGCCTATAAGACGTCTACTGACGTCCTGCAAAAAGTGTTGCCAGAGTGTCTATAAGACGTCCACTGACGTCCTGCAAAAAGTGTTGCCAGAGTGTCTATAAGACGTCCACTGACGTCCTGCAAAAAGTGTTGCCAGAGTGTCTATAAGACGTCCACTGACGTCCTGCAAAAAGTGTTGCCAGAGTGTCTATAAGACGTCCACTGACGTCCTGCAAAAAGTGTTGCCAGAGTGTCTATAAGACGTCCACTGACGTCCTGCAAAAAGTGTTGCCAGAGTGTCTATAAGACGTCCACTGACGTCCTGCAAAAAGTGTTGCCAGAGTGTCTATAAGACGTCCACTGACGTCCTGCAAAAAGTGTTGCCAGAGTGTCTATAAGACGTCCACTGACGTCCTGCAAAAAGTGTTGCCAGAGTGTCTATAAGACGTCCACTGACGTCCTGCAAAAAGTGTTGCCAGAGTGTCTATAAGACGTCCACTGACGTCCTGCAAAAAGTGTTGCCAGAGTGTCTATAAGACGTCCACTAACGTTCTGCAAGTACTTCTTTCTTTCTTTTTTCTTCCTTCATCGGAGTTTGGTACAATGCACAGAAACAGACTCCGAACTGTTCGTTTAATATGTCTGGATTGTAAACATGCTATTTAAGCGGGCATTCGTCAAGTGGAAGACCCTTTTTTTTCTTCTCAATAATGATTTGCTAACCGGACCATTTGGAGCGTTAGGGGTTGCCTCACTTGAAAAACCAAAAAATCAAAAACAAAACAAACAAAAAAACAAACAAAACACCATAAAAAAAAAGAAAAGCGTTGGCCAGTTTGTGAAGTTAAAACTGTGGTCCCTGACAGCGGATTTCCACAACTTTGCAAGCTGTGCTGCTGATTATAGTATTGCAATGAGAAAGATGGATCTGTCTTGTCTTATGCTTGGTTTTGAACTGGAAGGTGACGACAACGACAGTGATGAAACTGACAACAATAATCTCTCTCTAACTCTTTCTTCAGTCCATCTGTCCAATCAGACATCATTATTTTCTGAGCGAGCGACCATGACTGACAGTCCAGGCACGGCACTTTCACGTGATCTGAGTAGACTGAGGATGAGAGACAGATGTGTAATGTGAGACCACACAGATCGAAGGCAAGGCAGGTCAGGGGGCGTGGCAACTATCTGTCACTCAACTGTCTTTTCACGGTGATTAGCTGACGAAAAGTCTCTCTGAAAGCGTTTGACATCAACCCTGACTCCTGGGAGGAATCTGCAATGGACCGTGACAAATGGCGTGCTGCTGTGCACAAAGGCGCCAGGTTGTGCGAGGCCAACAGGACTGCTGCAGCTGTTCAGAAGAGGCAGGCCAGAAAGTCACGGGCAAACAAACACCCTGACAATGATATGTCTGTCTTTGTCTGCCCCAACTGTCAGCGTACATTTCGTGCGCAGATTGGACTATTCAGCCATCTGCGCATTCACAGATAGATTCATGAGCATCCTCCCCCCACCCCACCACCACCCTCCCTCCATCCCCTAGCTGGATGACAACGATGGTCATCATCGATTTCGATGGACACACACCACCACCTGACGGAAATGACAACAGCCAATGATAATCCACGATTTTCTTGAGTGTCAAGGTCGGCAGACGATGGACGGGAACCACGTGCTTTTTTTTATCTTTTTTTTATATACAACTTTTTTCACGCTTTTTTGTCACTGACCAATGTATTTATGGAGGAGGCAAAACCGGATGCACAGCAGACACTTTGTCGGACCAGTCACTGACAAGAGGAAGAGAATAGTTTATCACCAAAACGCTCTCTCCTTGAAAACGGGGGACGCTCCAAGGTGTAAGAAAAAAAAAGACAAGAAAAAAAAAGACAGCTCATTCTCTTGATAACATTATTGATTTAAAAAAAAAATCTATTTCTCTCATGACTGAACCCACGTATGTCGTATATCTGTCAATGGTTTATTATTTACCAAAGTTATTACAGGTAGTGACACGTAGCGGAAACTTGCTGTGAGATCACACACAGGAATGTCAGCTTAACTCGTTCAGGACGGCCAGTCCTCTCGTCTCCTCTACAGAACACCCCCCCCCCACCCCCCCACCGGATGTTCAGTGGGTGGGTGTCTGAATGACCCAACCTTTTGCTTCCGTCGTCAGAATTGTGGTATTCGTTGTCACCATTCACCTCTTCAGTATAAGAGCCTTCCACT
>JAAQRG010126990.1:17500-40000 GCA_011634625.1 Babylonia areolata | reverse complement strand
CTCTGCCTGTCTGTCTTTCTCTTCCTTGCTCTGTCTCTCAGTCTGTCTCTCTCTCTCTGTCTCTCTATGTCTTGTCTGTCTGTCTGTCTGTCTGTCTCTCTCTCTCTGAGAGAGAGAGAGAGAGAGCTTGCAAGTCACATGCGCTTTGATATATTATTCACACTATTTGATTCATTATGTAATATTTTTGTTAGTGGCCCACTCCTTTGTTATAGGTCGGAGGCCTAACAAATAAACCATTGCCTTGCCTTGCCTTGCCTTGCCTTGCCTCGCCTCTCTCTCTCTCTCTCTCTCTCTCTCTCTCTCTCACTCACATTGTTGTGTATGTCTTGTGAAGTTGGGAGAGGATGCGTGTTTCCAACATGCTGATATGAGTATATTGCTTACAGAACTTACGTTATAAAACCAGTTTGAGTCTCTCTCTCTCTCTCTCTCTCTGTCTGTCTGTCTCACACACACACACACACACACACACACACACACACACACACACACACACACACACACATATTGGTTGGCTCGTTCTGTGACATGTTCTGTAGCTTTTTTTTGTCTTTCTTCTTCCTTCTTCGTCTGTTTTTAAAAAAAAATTTATATATATATATTATCTATAATTCCCACCACTCATTGATTTCTCTCTCCATCCTCTTCCCTCGGCTTCGTGTTCCCCACCCCTCACCCCCTTCCTGTCGTTCGTTTGCCTCAACAACTGCCAAGCGGCAACGTGCTCCAAACCAAACCAGCGACCATACCACACCTTGCTGATTGCAGTCACGAATCGTGACCACGAAGTCTTAGTTGCTTAGCACCGCTGATGACCTCATGTGAGGGAGAGTTATTTGTGAGGTTTTGAAAGGCAAGGGGGCGAAGACAGTTAGACTGGACAGCGAGATGTATTCGTTGTTTTGTTACTCTTGGAAAGTGAGTGACCGATTCCGACTTTTATTTATTTATTTATTTTCTTTTATTTTCTGGTCGCGTCATGTTTAGATCAGGGGTGGGCGGGATTTACAGTATTTCTGAACTCCTGTCACTTGTTCAGCTGAAATTTCGTTTCTTTGTGCACCAATGAACAAACGATTATCATTATGTCTACAAACACCAACTGAAGTATTAAACACACAAACAAACGATCATCATTATGTCTACAAACACCAACTTAAGTATTAAACACACAAACAAACGATCATCATTATGTCTACAAACACCAACTTAAGTATTAAACACACAAACAAACGATCATCATTATGTCTGCAAACACCAACTTAAGTATTAAACACACAAACAAACGATTGTCATTATGTCTACAAACACCAACTTAAGTATTAAACACACAAACGATTATCATTATGTCTACAAACGCCAACTTAAGTATTAAACACAGAAACAAACGATTATCATTATGTCTGCAAACGCCAACTTAAGTATTAAACACACAAACGATTATCATTATGTCTACAAACGCCAACTTAAATATTAAACACACAAACAAACGATTGTCATTATGTCTGCAAACACCAACTTAAGTATTAAACACAGAAACAAACGATTATCATTATGTCTGCAAACGCCAACTTAAGTATTAAACACACAAACAAACGATTATCATTATGTCTTCAAACGCCACTTAGTATTAAACACACAAACAAACGATTATATTATGTCTTCAAACGCCAACTTAAGTATTAAAACACAAACGATTATCATTATGTCTACAAACGATTATCATTATGTAAATATTCAAACGCACAGAAACAAACGATCATCGTCATGTCTACAAACGCCAACTTAAGTATATTTTTTTTTTTTGCTGCCCCATCATTTGCACCGTTTCAGTGGCATTACTCCCACGCGCTCATTTAGATTCCCCCATACACGGCCACACCCGGGTTCGTCCGTCGCAGTTCCAGCGTCGGCAGTCCACAGGGAACCATCGATGTTAGGTCGCCTGGAGGCCACACACCAGAGGAGACCCTGCACTGCTGCTGAGTCACTTCGGTGGTGTTCAGTGGTGCCTGTTCTGTTTTAACGTACTTAGGACACCACCTACTAAGCCCCCTACTAACGACAATAATGGCTTAGTCGCGGAGCCAGACTGAGTGAGCGTCCCTCCCAGAGTGAAGACCGCCACCACGTCCCTCAAACAACAGCCCCCCATGAATCTGCCGACACTGACGACATTGACAGGACTCACCCCAAGCACGGAAGTGGAGGGGTATCGAAACTGAGGTCACCATGAGAGCAGGGCATGAAAGGCCACAGACTTTGAGACTATTTTGTTTATATTGATGACGATGAAGGAGGAGGAGGATGACGATGATGATGACGATGTTGCTATGGAGGTCCATTTTGGTTTGGGACTGCGTGACAAGGCTGTACTCTACGCTTCCTGTCATAATGATATCCCGGCGTTAACCAGGCCCGAGAGATACAGACACTTGCAGTGTTGGTCAAGTAATTAGAGCAACACACCCAAAGACGCATCCTTGAAGTGGATGACACTCGACTGTGTGGTCCCAGTCTCCCCATTTAAGCCCACAGCACACTCAACTCTGGGTAGGAGCCGGCCACGGGCCGAAAAACCCACCTCCGCTGGGATTCGAACCCGCGTCCTCCCAGCCGTCAGTCCGCGACGCTAACCACTTCGCCACGGCGGCTGGTCCAACTTAAGTATTAAACACAAAAACAAACGATCATCATTATGTCTGCAAACACAACTTACAGATTGAACACACAAACAAACGATTATGTCTGCAAACACAACTTACAGATTGAACACACAAACAAACGATTATGTCTGCTAACACAACTTAGATTGAACACACAAACAAACGATTATGTCTGCAAACACCAACTTACATATTAAACACACAAACACGCACGCACGCGCGCTCGACCAGTGCTGTTTCATTTATATGAAGCGTTGGCGCTTGATATCGTTTTGGGTGTTGACGTGGTTTTAGTCCTGATAAAATGAAAATGATGGCCAGCGTGGTCGGCTGGTTTGTGAAGCACGTGATGTGAAGTGTTGTTTTGGAGAGACAGAACGTGTAGCTAAAGACTTGACTAGACGTTTTGCTGGATGACAGCGTGCGTAGTTTTGTTGGTGGTGGTGGTGATGTTTCTGTTGCTGCTCGTTTCATTTTTTTTTCTTTTGTCAGTTTCAGTTCCTCAGGGAGGCGTCACTGCGTTCGGACAAATCCATATACGCTACACCACATTTGCTGGTCAGATGCCTGACAGCAGCATAAACCAACGCGCTTGTCAGGCCTTGAGTGCATGCTTTGATATTGTGTACCTCTCACAGCGGATTTCCTTTTCCATAATTTGGCCACGGGACAAGACTGTCACTGCCATGGGTTCTTTTTCACTGCGCCAAGTGCGTGCTGGACACTGGACCTAGCTTTATCGTCTCACCTGAAAGACTAGACGCTCAGTATGATTTTCCAGTCAAACTCGGGAGAAAGGGCGAGAGCGGGATTGGAACCCAAACCCTCACGGACTCTCTGTCTTGGCAGCTGAGCGTTTTAACCATTCTGCCACCTTCCCCCTTGCTTTTTTTCAATAAGCGCAAATAAAACCCCAAAAGCTGCACATTCTCAAGACGTTTCAAGTCAGAGAGGGGTCAAATGGACATGCTGCCTTGCCTTTCCCACTGGGTGCAGACTGTCTTCGTGGCCTCTTTTCTGCAAGCTCATTTCGTGCAGACGGACTCACTGTCGTTGGTTGCTTCGGTTGGAAGGGTTGAGGAAGAGCTGGGGTGGATATAACTGGTATCTGTGTGTGTGTGTGTGTGTGTGTGTGTGTGTGAAGAGAGAGAGAGAGAGAGAGAGAGAGAGAGAGAGAGACACGGGCATTGTAGTCTTCGTTTTGTAATCGTTTTAAACCAGTACCAAATATGATTGACAGCTGAATTCATATATTTGGGATAACGATTAGTTTCACCATATTTTAAATCGTTACATATTCTCGAATATATTGCCATAAACTTTTTTTTTAACATAGCAAAACTTCTGTTTTATCCAACCCGCATAACTCCGACCCATACTATTAGAAAAGGTTGTAACAATGAAAAACAAATGCTTGAAAAGCAGTTCTAACATATTGTTATAAAGTAAATACAACTTATGTATGTTACATTAGAAAGCATCCTTGGCTTTAAAACAACAAAGCTGAGACGAGTGGAGAAATATATTCCCAAGTATTTGTAAACATTAACCACAGGCATTGGAAAACAAGAAAATAACGACGTTTCCCTTGCAACTAAGTATCCACTCTTCCGAAATGCAGTGAAATTCCTTTTGTCCGAATTAACTTTTAATGGAAGTCTTGAAGCGGCTAGACGTAGTTCAGTCTGCGAGCTCAAAACTGTCTCTGAAAACAAGAAGTTCATTGTCAGCTTACAAAAGAATGAGACTCCAAAGCTTCAGCACGGGTATCAAGGTAACTCCATGTCTCCCATTATTAATAACGTGTAAGGCTATCTCATGTATGTAGATAGATGTTGTTACAGGGCTACATGTATGTAGATAGATGTTGTTACAGGGCTACATGTGTGTAGATAGATGTTGTTACAGGGCTACATGTGTGTAGATAGATGTTGTTACAGGGCTACATGTATGTAGATAGATGTAGTTACAGGGCTACATGTGTGTAGATAGATGTTGTTACGGGGCTACATGTATGTAGATAGATGTTGTTACAGGGCTACATGTATGTAGATAGATGTTGTTACAGGGCTACATGTATGTAGATAGATGTTGTTACAGGGCTACATGTATGTAGATAGATGTTGTTACAGGGCTACATGTGTGTAGATAGATGTTGTTACAGGGCTACATGTATGTAGATAGATGTTGTTACGGGGCTACATGTATGTAGATAGATGTTGTTACAGGGCTACATGTATGTAGATAGATGTTGTTACGGGGCTACATGCTCCGTGTTTTACTCTAACAGAACAATATAATCTGATCAGTTTGCTCCAGTCTCACGTTACTTTGGATATGTTGTACAAGCTTTTAACACATCTGTGTAATTTACCTTTGATACCATTTTCAATTAGAATAGGCCATAATTAATTTCTATTTATGGAATCAAAAGTTTGGGAGAGAGAGAGAGAGAAAGAGAGAGAGAGAGAGAGAGAGAGAGAGAGAGAGAGAGAGAGAGGCGAATTTCATTCACCTCGATAGTTGACAAGAGGAGAGAATAACGGCAAATAGTTTGCTGTTATTCGAAGGTACTGGAATCAGTGATGATGTTCGTTTTTAATTGTTCATTCATTCATTCATTCATTCATTCATTCATTCATTCATTCATTCATTCACTCCTTTCCTCTGTCTGTTGCAGACTGACCCGAGCTGACGATCCCCCTGATGTTCCAGGACCGCCCCTACTGCAGGGACAGCACCGTCCGCCTGGAAACAGCACGCCGTCACTGGTGAGGAGTGCGGACTGTGACACGCTGGGAAAAAGTCTCCGCCAGAGAACACTTGGGGTCTGTTCTACAGATCACCCGGAACCGTTTTCTCCATCGCTTGAGATGCAGGAGCTTGCCTGTGGGGGATACATGCACCGGATTCATATTGTGTAGAACGTGCATTCTTTGGTGCAAGAAATAACGTGTGTTGTGTATGTGTGTTGTTGTTTTTTCTTCGGAAACTGACCAAACGTTGTGTTGAAAAAAAAACACCCAACAACCACAACTACTGAAAAAAGTGCAACATCTAGGGTTTAGCCTTTTTTGTTTCGTTGTGTGTTGATCATTGACAGTGAACCCCCAAAGGCTGTGTGCTGAAGTGTGTGGGTGGATGCCAGACAACAATGCTAGCAGACACCAGATAGAAGAAAGCGGCGTGGCGGGTGACTAGGGAACTGGCCTGGATGCCATGGCTGGGATGCTAGTCAGGCAGGCGCCGATCGTCACAGAGGAAGCAGAGGGTGCCGCCGGTCAGCTCGCTGTGGCAGAGATAATCATCGTGAGTTCCGTAGCGCTGTACTCTCTGGCTGCACTGCCGCTGCAGAAAGCAGGCGACCGGGTGAGTGGTGGGAGGGGTGAAGAGGAGAGGGAGGAGGGGAAGGAGGAAGAAGGAGGGGTGACAGGGGATGCGGCAGGGTGTTGTGCTGACCCCCCACAGGGCCCGCGGCGCCGCTCAGTGAAGCGCGGCAGACGATGCACAGCATGACGGAGGAGGTCGTTTCCGGTCACGTGCAGGCCTTGCCCAGGCCGCTGCCCATGGACCCCGTGTCCAGGCTGCAGCCAGCTCTGTCCGAGGACAGCGGCGTCAAGTCCAGCAGCCTGCATCAGATCCCAAGGTCCGAGGACGGCAGCACCAACTGTGAGGTTCCTGTCCTGAAGGACGTGCATCAGGGGAAGGAGGACGGCGGCATCCACCTGCAGTCACTGACGGGGAAACTGTCGGGCTATGGCATGCTGTCGGAGAAGGTGAGCTGTCCGGATGCCTCCATGCCGGGACCTCTGGACGAGATTGAGAGGCGGCAAGGGGCCGTGGAGGAGCCCCAGGTGGCCCGGGAGGCCAGTGTGGGCGACAGTCAGCGGCCCCTGGAGTGCGCCAAGACGCCGGACGTGACTCTGTTTACCAGCCCTCACCACCCGCCCCTCCTGGAGCCGGTGGACGTGGAGGGGTACGAGGCGAGGGGACAGGTGTATGGAGCGGAGGACAGCACCCTGCAGCTGCCCGTGTTGTTGCCGGAGCAGGGCTCTGTGCTCGGGGAGGCGGACTCAGGGCGGATGTCGGCACCGCCCGTCACCGGGATACACCCCGTGGAGGACAGGACACATACCGTGGCGCCGTCAGCCCAGCACACCTGTCCGCCACAGCAGGGGGCGGAAGAGAAAAACAGTGCCGCCAGTTCAACGAAACACGTGTCGGTCGTGCAGGACATTTTCAGTAAAACACCGGTGGTGATTCTGACCCGGCTGTCAGCGGACTCCCGGAAGTGGCCGGTGCGGGTGTCAGGCTCGAGGAGCGAGCACGTGCAGTGCCGGCCGCTGAACGTCAGGGTGGACCACCCCGGCCATGAGCGATCCGACCCTCATTCAGGCAGCAGCGAGGATCAAAGCAAAAACTACAGGCAACGATCAAAACTGCAGGAGCGGCTTTCTCCTCTGAATCAAATGCTCGAACAGTCCAACGTGTGGAGCAAGGTTCCTCCAGCGGCGAAAGCCGTGCCCCTCCCCGCCCCGAGCGGAAGTGACGTGCAGCTGGACGAGAACAGCAACAACGAGGCAGGGAAGCCAGGGCTGGCAGCTGACTCCTGTGTCACGGATCACTCTGAAGACAGCTCCTCAGAACCTGCAGCCCTGCAGTCTGCCTGTGATGGTGATGGTCCAGGAAAAGCACACAACACTCTGGGTGATTCACCGCGCACCCATCCCTCAGGTTTGAACCACAGTAGTTTCGGACAGCCACGAAGGTTTGGTGTTGGGAAGTTGTGCAAGAAACTCAAACTGCCTCACCGCACGTCCAAGGACGCCAACCCTGTGCCCACTGCCTACACTGCCTACAGCCCTGGTGCCTTGAAAATGACCTTTATCTCTTGCAGTAAGTCAACGAAGAGCGGGTGTAACGAAGTGGAAACAGGCACTGATGTGTCCTCCCCCAAAGAACCGCCAGTGGACGGATGGGAGAGCTGCCCCGATGTCATATTTGACTGCGCTTCACGGGGAAAGCCGTCACTTACAGCTGCCAGTGAACGGGTGGTGGAACAGAAACAAAAGAACAAAGACGATCGTGAAAGTTCGCAAAGAAGTTCTGCTGACCACCGAGTACCGCCTCATCCACACGCGGGCAGTGCCTTGCACAAAGCTGAGAGTGAGCTGCCCAAGTCTGGCTCGAAACAAGATCAGACAGTTACACGCACGTGTCATCACACTGGTGGCTCTGCGAGTGTGTCAGAGACTGGAAGTACTGCTGCCCGCAACAACGCTGCCCAAAGAAATGCTGTTGAATCAACGTCCGCTTTTGTGCCTTCGCCAAACACTCTTTGTCTGTCCACCCCCACACAGGGTCTAAGTTCTTCCGCAGCCTACGACAGAGAAAAAGTCACAGCGCCTTCTGGTGTCCCATCCAGACAAGCGATAGAGCCGAACAGTAAAGAAACTGCAGTGAGGGTGATGGACCATGACCCATCACCGGAACTTGCGCTACCATCTTCTGAAAGCGACAAGAACGGTGCGAAGAGGCCACCTCCGGCGCCGGCAGGGACCCATGTGAAGAACGGACTGCAGACCAGCTTGCAGGCGAAACGGTCACAGGGCCCAGCACTACTTTCCAAACCCTCCCCAGGCAGCAGTCGTGGCCCCTTGCCGGCACGCCCTCGTCCCCACACCGACCCTAAACCCCCAGCACGTGACGCCGGGACAGGGCCGGACACAGACGTCAGTAAGCTGCCCAGAGCTGACAGCGGTGTGCGTCCTGACCCTGCTGTCCCCATGTCCGTGGTCACTGTGCACGTGCAAGGGGAAGAGTCTGCAGGGGGGTCCGGGGAGGAGTGCGTGATCAGCTGCATTGAGAAGACGTCGCCTCCTTTCATCATCCCTCATCGGGAAGAGAAGATGGTGGAAAGCGACCTGGTGGTCATGCAGAACTACTACTACACAGCTCTGCAGTCCGAGGCGGGGGTCTCTGGCTGCTGCCGGACCTCCGGGGACTCGGCCAGCCGAGGGACCAAGGGTCCTCCACCTCAACGCCCCTCCCTCACTTCACCGCCTGTCCCCTGGCTGTCGCAGCATGTGGCCAAGTACGAGCAGGGCTTGTCCAATCAGAGTTACCTGGTGAACACGGGCATCCTCATGGTGAACACCACTGCCACCAAAGCCCTCCCCGTCAAGATATCCCCTGGGCGAAGGAGAGCTGATTTCCGGAGTCTGTCTGAAGACAGTGACAAGAACATCAACGTGGAATACAGAGACATCGTTCTGTCGTCAGTGTCCGTGGTCGACAAGGACTTCCACACGTCAGTATCACGTGACCCTGCAGGTGTTGCAGAAGAAGGGTTTACCGCCCAGACAGCTCCTGCAGGAGAGGAAAGCCAGCAGTGTAACTGCCTCTGTGAGGGTGCAGATGTTGGGGAAGAGGCCGAGTCCACCGCTGACCCTCCCGACAGCAGTGTGACCCCAGGCTTGGAGGGAGTGGGGGATGGGGTGGTGGGGGTGGAGATGCTGGAGATGATGGAGGGAGACATGCTGCAGAACTTTGACGGGGAGATCATGGCCCAGGTGCAGATCCGGCAGGACAACGAGGAGTTCGACGAGGTCTTCGACATCGTCAACGAGAGAGATGTGGCCATCCCTCACGAAGACTTCCTCCACAGCCTGTCCTTGCTGAGGACCACCAGGCAAGGGGCCGACACTGGTGAACCACAGCCACCACCGCCTCCACCACCACCGTCAAAGAAAACTGTCCTGGGCAGTTTCAGCCATCTGTTTATTGACGGCAGGATGGAGGACAAGAGAAAGGACGACGAGGACAGTGACGCCACTTTACCGTACCCAAGGGAAGAGAGGGCGGAGAGGTCCAGGGTGTCCAGCAAACCCAGGAAGCCCAGGAGGACCAAGAAGAGAAAGCGCAAAGCTCCTACCAGAACA
This sequence comes from Babylonia areolata, assembly GCA_011634625.1. Lineage (NCBI taxonomy): Eukaryota > Metazoa > Mollusca > Gastropoda > Neogastropoda > Buccinidae > Babylonia > Babylonia areolata. The sequence continues at coordinate 30,390 of JAAQRG010126990.1, read as the reverse complement.
GCGAAGGCCCCTGTGTCGCCTCCCCCCACGCCTGTGTCCACCACCGACACGGAGCCTCCTTTCAAAAGACGAGGTCGCCCAGCCTCCTCCAAAGCAAAGATGTTGGAGGTTGTTCCCCCCTCCAGGAAAAGCTCTAAGAGGGCGGAGAGCAGCCAGCAGAGGAAGAAGAGCACCACCAGGCACCCGCTCTTCAAACAGCGACACCAGGCCGCCACCCGACGACCCAAAGATAAAACATTCATTGGCAAGTCGTCCATACAGTCCTCTCCAGTGACGAAGACACCGCCCAAGGCCGAAAAGGGGTCTTCTTCTCCCCCCTTCGGTGGCCTCACGACGGCCAAGCAGAAGACCTCCATGAGCAGCTTGTCCGGCAGGTCCTCGGACTCCAGCAGCGGTTCCTTCTCCCCGCTGGGCATCGTTCCCAAGGAGTCGCCCACAGCCACAGCAACAGCCACAACCCCGCACAAGCCTCTCGCTGCTGACTCCTGCGCCAAGAACGGCCCGGCCAGAGCCGTGGGCGGCAGAACCACCATCCCCATCCACTCCGTGCCGGGGAAGCCTCCCGCCAAGCCCCGGCGCACGGTCAGCGGAGGTGGGAGGGAGGAGAAGAGCACCACCAAGCGGCGGCGGAAGGAAGACAAGAAGCCGGAAGCCGGCAGTGTCGGGGGAGAGGGGGACAGGGCTGGCGGCAGCATCTTTGAGGGGAGCCGGTTGACTGATGATTCCGGTGAGTGTTTGTTTGGGTTTTTGGAGTGCTTTGGGTTGGTTGTTTCTCTCTGTCTCTTCTTTCTTTCTCTGTCTGTCTGTCTGTCTCTGTCTGTCTGTCTGTCTGTCTCTCTCTCTCTCTCTCTCTCTCTCTCTCTCTCTCTCTCTCTCTCTCTCTCTCGCACACGCACACACACACACAAGCGCGGACCTGGCATACTCCCCCCCCCCCCAGCCACCACCCCCTCCCCAAACATCACGTCTTTTTCTAAAAGAATGTTTGATAGCATTCCATAAACATACACGTGCAGTGTGGTGTCCTGGCTTTCTACCTCTTCCTCTGACGTGGCACTGCTCTGGCAGTGAACTTTACAGGAAGGTGGCAGAATGGTTAAGTTTCTTATCTGTCAATACAGTGTTGATGAGGCTCTGGGTTCAAATCCCGCTCTCGCCTTTTCTCCCCCAAGTCTGACCAGAAAACCAACCAAGTGTGCGTTTAGTCATTCGGGGTCCTGTGTGCAGCACCCACTTGGCGCACTGGGGAAAACAAAAAAAAGAGCCCATGGCAACAGAGGTGTTGTCCCCTGAAACACATTCTGCAGAATAAATCCACAAATATTACGCATGCACTCGAGGCCTGATAAAACGAGTTCGATGAAGCTGCTGTTCAGACCTGCCTTGCAGAAGTGGTGTAGCGTGTTTGGATTTGTCCAAAACGCTGTGACACTTCTTTGAGAAGCTGAAAGTGAAAACTGTACGTCCACACACAATACACATTCAAACAGACACACACACACACGCACACGCACATATCTGTGATCATGATGGCGATTCGCCCGACACTGCATTCCATGGACATATTCACCTTTTTCATTCTGACGAAGAGCCGTGAACTATGGGTGGTATTGAATCGTACATGTCTGTCTTTGTATCTATGTGTGCCTGAAGTCTGATTGAATGACACAGGAAACGAAAGATGAGCGCCCCGATGACAGCCGTCAGTCGGCTCTGCCAAGGTAGGCAGCCTGTTTGTGCAAATGACCCCGAGTTTGTAAAGCGCGTAGAGCTTGATTTCCGACCGAGGACAGGCGTTATGGAAGAGTATCCATGTCAACTGTTCGGAGTCGCAAGACATTTCAGTGTGCCAAAGTCCGGGCTCCTCTCGCCGCTGTCTGTGCGTCTCCTCAATCCATTCCTTTCTGTTCTTTCTTTTTTTCTTTTCTCTTTCTTGGTCTCTATGTAAACATTTGTTCACCTCTCTTAGTGGTGTGTCGCTGTCGTGGTTGTTACAGCATGGGGTTTTTTGTTTGTTTTTTGTTTTGTTTTCAGTCAGCTCCTCCCTTGCTGCCATAGATTCTGTTACGTGCGTTTCGCGCATCCTTGCACTCGGGAGAGAGAGAGTTTGGGTTTGTCATCTCGTCCGAAAGGCTAACATCCAGGCCACCACCACACTGAAGTGTTGCGGAAGGGGGAAGGGGGGGGGGGGTCAGGGGGGAAGGGGAGTCTATATCATGGAGAAGTTCCGTCTGTTGTGACTCGTATGGACGTTGCACGGTGTGTGTGTTTCGTGATGACCGTGTTGTAAAGGCCCGTGTCACGTCCACAGGTGACGTTGAGACGACACAGGGGTTTGGCTCACCTGTTTCAACACTGCGAACTTCCCTGATAATTGACCCATAGTTTGGTGTTACGTCAGACAGACAGACAGACAAACAGACAGACAGAGACAAGAGATCCATCCCCTTTGCCTCTCTGTGTGTATGTCACACACACACACACACACACACACACACACACACACACACACACACACACACACACACAGGGTTAGAGAGTTAGAGAGAGAGAGTCAGAAACAGAGAGAGAAAGAGACAGAGACATTCAACAGGAAAACTTGAAAATATTGAAATAACAGTTTGAAAACAAACAAATGACATGCCACGGACATAAACTTTTAAGAGAGAAACAAACATGTGGTGTAACAAAATGTTCATGTCCTCCATAAAACAATGAAGAATCGAATTATTGCCACGTCAGACCACAAAATAAAATAACAATAACAATTGTAAAAACAAAAACATACAACTGAAAAATATGAATTACCTATGTGGTTCAGAGAATCTCTTCGTATTGTGTAGAGGCCAGCGGTTCTGCGAAAGACGTTTTTCTCGGCTTTGTTCTTTGTTCTGCATCCCCGAGTGTACATGGGTCAATATACCGACCATTTTTCAGGTATGAACCACATGGGCACAGTTTTCATCACCCAGTAAATATACTGACCTTTTTTCAGGTATGAACCACATGGGCACAGTTTTCATCACCCACGCTGAATTGGATACATCCAGCTTTTAACACTCTTGCAAAGAAAAATCAAACAGTCATCGCTAAAACCACACACACACACACACACACACACACACACCATTTGGGTTGGTATACTTCAGAGATAGAGGACCGTGTTTTGACTGCTGACACGTCCAGCGCCAATATTGTTACACACACACACACACACACACACACACACACACACACATGCGGGGGAAGGGGGGGGGGGCATTTTCGGCGGACGGGACGTTACGGGATACATGGGGAAGACATTTTCAGGGTAAGGGGGCCATTTCAAAACGAGGCTAAAACGCAAAAAGGGGGACATTTTGGCTGCTGAAAATGTCCGCATGGGATATTATGAACGGTGAGAAAGTCCCCGGGGGACATTTCCAGCGGTCAAATTGTCCCCCGGGGACGTTTCCGGGGTGGGGGGCAGTCTGGGATGCTACACCGGGGTAGACTGCAGTCTTTTCGTGCCTTCGTTATTTTTAGCTCTTTGGTGACATGTTTTTTGGGGTGGATTTAGAAGCGTACAAAATACGATTTCAAGTTTCAGGAGAAAGAGAGAAAAAGAGAGTGAGAAACAGACAAGACGGACAGGCAGGCAGGCAGGCAGGCAGGCAGAGAGACAGACGGCTCGAGACAGACACAGAATGAGAGAGACAAACAGACAGACGGACGGAAGGACAGACAGAGAAACAGACAGACAGACGGATAGCTGTGACACACAGATAGAATTAGAGAGACAGAGACAGTCTGTCTGTTACAGATAGACGGAGACACAGACAGACAGGCAGACAGCAAAGGGAAGCAGTAGACCTTCAGGTTGCATTCTTATCTGCATTGATCCCCGTTTTAAACCGAGGCCTTCTCACAAGGTTTTTCAAGATGTCGTTGATGACCACGTTGAACACTTGAGCCTGACGGAGACAGACAGACAAATGAGACAGACAGCCAGACTCACAGAGAGACAGAGGCATCAGCTGTGACTTTAGATACGTGATGTAGCCCATGATCTCTTTGTCTCTTGGAGTTCTCTCACTTCCACTATCCAGTCTTCCCCCCACGCCCTCCACACAGGCGCGTGTGCATGCACGCACGCACACACACACGCCGCACACATTTTCAGACACACAGACACAAACACACACACCCCCCTCCCACACACACACACATACGTGTGCACACACACGCTGTCTTTCCCTCTCTTCCCCCCCCCCCCCTCTCTCTGTCTCTCGCACACACTCAGGCACACAAGTTTATACAGACACAGACACACACACACACACACACACACACACACACACACACACACACACCGCCCGTGTGTGTGACAAGACGTGGAAAGCCACACACAATCAGCGGACATGAAGGCGACGTGACGTGTAAACTAATCCAGATATAATTAGTCCAATTTAATCCAACCAAAGTCGCGACAGTCTTTGCAGCATGAAAAATTACCGACTTTGGAAAGGAGAGAGAACTGTTCGACATTTCAGTGTGCTGTACGGAGAAGAATATTTGGGATATGAAGTGCCATGGTAAAATGGGGTAGGCGTTAGACTTGTGATCCAGTGTTGAGCAGTGATGAGGGTTGGAGACCCCCGTTTTGGCACGGTGTTTGTGTGCTTGTAAAGGGACTTCAGTCGGCTTTTTCTTCACTCCAGCCAGGTGTGACAATGAGTACCAGACTTCAGTCGGGTTTTTCTTCACTCCAGCCAGGTGTGAGAACGAGTACCAGACTTCAGTCGGGTTTTTCTTCACTCCAGCCAGGTGTGAGAACGAGTACCAGACTTCAGTCGGGTTTTTCTTCACTCCAGCCAGGTGTGAGAACGAGTACCAGACTTCAGTCGGGTTTTTCTTCACTCCAGCCATGTGTGAGAACGAGTACCAGACTTCAGTCGGCTTTTTCTTCACTCCAGCCAGGTGTGACAATGAGTACCAGACTTCAGTCGGGTTTTTCTTCACTCCAGCCAGGTGTGACAATGAGTACCAGACTTCAGTCGGCTTTTTCTTCACTCCAGCCAGGTGTGACAATGAGTACCAGACTTCAGTCGGGTTTTTCTTCACTCCAGCCATGTGTGAGAACGAGTACCAGACTTCAGTCGGCTTTTTCTTCACTCCAGCCATGTGTGAGAACGAGTACCAGACTTCAGTCGGGTTTTTCTTCACTCCAGCCAGGTGTGACAATGAGTACCAGACTTCAGTCGGGTTTTTCTTCACTCCAGCCAGGTGTGACAATGAGTACCAGACTTCAGTCGGCTTTTTCGTCACTCCAGCCAGGTGTGAGAACGAGTACCAGACTTCAGTCGGGTTTTTCGTCACTCCAGCCAGGTGTGAGAACGAGTACCAGACTTCAGGTGGGGGCAGTTCAAAGCGGCCCACCACCACCACCACCCAACACTCCACCCCTCCCGCCTTTTTATGCTGAGCCCTTAAGCAAGTTGATGTCAGTTTACTGCCCCGATTACCAGAAAAGGCTATGGTACTATTATCACCAACCTTCAGTTTTAGATCTAGAACTGCGTGATCATTTGTCACAGTATTTGGCTTTCTTGATCACTGTCTAGCACTTCATGCTTTTTTTTTTTTTTTTTTTTTTTTACAGAATCCACCGATTTCTTCAAGCGATGGATTTCAGCGAATCACAGATCACAGAGAAAAGTCAGTCTGAGCTGAACAAAACATAAATAAAACAGAAACAGCATAACTCGCTTTTAGATACGTTGTTCGTTTTCTACTTCATTATTGAATGGTACAGACGCAGGAAACATCACAGGTATTCTGTCAGTCGCTGTAGCATTGTTCAAGCTTTTAAGTCAATAGCTACGGCTTGACAAGAAAACAATAAACCATCTTGCTTTCAAATACATTTCATTATCGGTTTTCTGTCCATTTCATAATCGAACGCACGGGTATTCCATCCTGTTGAAAGATTTATTCTCCGGTATCATTTTCGTCAATATTGTTCATCTGAATTATTGATGATTCCGAAGCTTCACAAATGCCACCATGCCATTTTCACTTTGCTATGACCAGAATGTCGTGTGCGTAAGTGCGCTAGGGCGCGCGTATGTATATGTGTGTGTTGTTGTTTTTAATGATTTATTTTAGAAAGGGGTGCGGGGACTGGGGGTGCTTTTTGAGGGCAGAGGGTGGAGAGGTAGGGTTTCAGAAAGAGATGGGGAGGTGTGAGCATTGGTGCTGTTGTTCCCTTGTTATTATTCTGGGTGAGGATTTGTGTGTGTGTGTGTGTGTGTGTGTGTGCGCGCGCGCGCGCGCGTGTGTCTGTCTGTGCGTGTGTCTGTCTGTGCGCGCGCGTGTGTGTTGTTTTGCAGCATTTGTTGATCCTACTGTAATAATAGGAAGAGATTGGATTATTGGGCGCCATCGGTAGCTGTCTGGCAGACTGAGCCGGACTCACAAGTGACAGTGATTGATCGTGGTTTGGGGCTGCTGGATTGTTTTTCTTTGGATTCTCTGTCCTTTGGGTTCTCTGTCATTTTGGTCATCTGTTCTCTGCCCTTTAGGTTCTGTGTTCTCTGTTCTTTAGGTTCTCTGTCCTTTAGGTTCTATGTTCTCTGCCCTATAGGTTCTCTGTTCTCTGTCCTTTGGGTTCTCTGTTCTCTGCCTTTTAGGTTCTCTGTTCTCTGCTCTATAGGTTCTCTGTTCTCTGCCCTATAGGTTCTCTGTTCTCTGCCCTTTGGGTTCTCTGTTCTCTGCCCTTTGGGTTCTCTGTTCTCTGCCCTATAGGTTCTCTGTTCTCTGCCCTTTGGGTTCTCTGTTCTCTGCCCTGTAGGTTCTTTGTTCTCTGCCCTATAGGTTCTCTGTTCTCTGCCCTTTAGGTTCTCTGCCCTATAGGTTCTCTGTTCTCTGCCCTTTAGGTTCTCTGCCCTATAGGTTCTCTGTTCTCTGCCCTTTGGGTTCTCTGTTCTCTGCCCTATACGTTCTCTGTTCTCTGCCCTGTAGGTTCTCTGCCCTTTAGGTTCTCGGTTCTCTGCCCTTTAGGTTCTCTGCCCTATAGGTTCTCTGTTCTCTGCCCTTTAGGTTCTCTGCCCTATAGGTTCTCTGTTCTCTGCCCTATAGGTTCTCTGTTCTCTGCTCTTTAGGTTCTCTGCCCTTTTAGGTTCTCTGTTCTCTGCCCTTTTAGGTTCTGTTCCCTGCCCTTTAGGCTCTCTCTGTCTCTCTGCCCCCAGGTCTCTCTGCCCTATAGGTTCTGTTCTCTACCCTATAGGTTCTCGGTTCTCTGCCCTTTTAGGTTCTCGGTTCTCTGCCCTTTAGGTTCTCTGCCCTATAGGTTCTCTGTTCCTGCCCTTAGGTTCTCTGCCCTTTAGGTTCTCGGTTCTCTGCCCTATAGGTTCTCTGTTCTCTGCCCTATAGGTTCTCTGTTCTCTGCCCTATAGGTTCTCTGCCCTTTAGGTTCTCTGTTCTCTGCCCTATAGGTTCTCTGTTCTCTGCTCTTTAGGTTCTCTGCCCTTTAGGTTCTCTGTTCTCTGCCCTATAGGTTCTCTGTTCTCTGCCCTTTAGGTTCTCTGCCCTATAGGTTCTCTGTTCTCTGCCCTATAGGGTTCTCTGTTCCTCTGCCCTATAGGTTCCCTGTCTCTCTGCCCTTAGGCTCGGTTCTGCCCTTTAGGTTCTCTAAGCCTTTCTGCCCTTTAGGCTCTCTTCTGCCCTATAGGTTCTCTGTTCCCTGCCCTTTTTAGGTTCTCTGTTCTCTGCCCTATAGGTTCTCTGTTCTCTGCCCTTTAGGTTCTCTGCCCTTTAGGTTCTCTGTTCTCTGCCCTTTAGGTTCTCTGTTCTCTGCCCTTTTAGGTTCTCTGCCCTATAGGTTCTCTGTTCTCTGCCCTATAGGTTCTCTGTTCTCTGCCCTTTAGGTTCTCTGCCCTTTAGGTTCTCTGTTCTCTGCCCTATAGGTTCTCTGTTCTCTGCCCTTTAGGTTCTCTGCCCTATAGGTTCTCTGTTCTCTGCCCTTTAGGTTCTCGGTTCTCTGCCCTTTGGGTTCTCTGCCCTTTGGGTTCTCTGTTCTCTGCCTTTCTGTTTTTTCCCCTTCCCTCCAGCCATTCGATATAAATGACTCACGAAGTGAGCTGTCTAGACAGAGGCTACACATATCACGAACAATTGCTAATTTATGCACTTGCCGCTTGGTTTGACAATTAATCAACAGTGTACATAACGCATCATAATGATAGTGAATTATTTTCGAAGTATATTTGTGCAATATTGATAAACAATGAAGTTTGTGCGTGGTTTTTTTTGTTGTTGTTGTTGTTGTTTTTTTTTTTACGTTTTTTTTTTTTTAATATATTTTTTATGTCACATGGCGTCTGTAGCTTCGTTGTAATGAGGGTGATTTAGAAACAACACACGTCCTTCTGTCATCGTCATCATTACTACCCATCCTTTTCTATCCCCTGTCTTCTTGATTACCAGTGTACACGCGCGCGCACGCGCACACACACACGCGCGCGCGTGCACACACTCACACTCATACACGCACGCACACGCACACACATACGGCATAAGGATAGGCACAGAGAGAGATAAGTATGTTCTTGGCATCGTCTAGGTTGGAGTGAATATCTATAGTTTTTGGAAAAGAGAACTGAGACAGAGCCGGTCGTCTTAACTCGTTGACACTGTATCAAGGGACACACTGAATCAAATTAATGAGCCTTTTTTCTTTTTCTTCTTTCGTGTTTTTTTTGGGGGGGTTTCTTTCTTTTCTCTCTCTCTCTCTCTCTCTCTCTCTCTCTCTCTCTCTCTCTCTCTTGTCTTTTTTTCTTTTCGTTCTTCCTTCCTTTCTTTCATCCATAATTCTGTCCTGTTTTTCTGTATTTCTTCCTTCACGCCATTGTGCGCCTCCGTTGTGCCGATATCGGTCTTTGATTTGATGTATGGATTTGTTCCTCGGTCTGTTTGATTGATGAACACAGGTCAGGAGATCAAATGATGAACAAATAGTCAAGAGTGGTAACTCTCTCCATTCACAACGTACACACTGCTGCTTACGCTACCGATTCAGCTAGCACACTGGTAAATAAAAAGTACATTGGGGGGAAAAAAACCGACACTTCCTGTAAAAGGAAGCGCCGGACGTGTCCTTATACCGATCTGTGCATATGTCTTTGCATCTGTGTGTGTATATCTGTCTGTATGGTGAAAGACAGACACTAACGTGTGGACCACACATGGACGATCTGTGCCTCAAACCGTAGGGAAAATCAACAGGGAGTGAGGTTGCGAAGTATTCTTTGATTTGATACGGATGCTTATATAGCGCCTATCCTCGGTCAAAGATCAAGCTCTAAGCGCTTTACAAACTCGAGGTCATTTGTACAAAGTCTGCCTACCTGGGTAGAGCCAACTGACGGCTTGCCATCGGGCGCTCATCATTCGTTTCATGTGTCATTCAGTAATGTTCCAGGCACGCACACATACACACTCATGACATTTTACGTGAAGGATCGTTTCCTTTATTTAACCCGCCATACAGGCAGCCATACTCCGTTTTCGGGGGTGTGCATGCTGGGGTTGTTCTTGTTTCTATAACCCCCCCCCCTCCCACACACACACACACACACACACACACACACACACACACACACACAGCCATCCCCCGAACGCTGACATGGATCACAAGATCTTTGACGTGCGTATCACTGGTCTTCTGCGTGCGAAGGGGGTTCAGGCACCGGCAGGTCTGCACATGTGTTGACCTGGGAGATCGGAACAAGTCTCCACCCTTTACCCACCAGGCGCCGGTACCGAGATTCGAACCCGGGACCATCAGATTGAAAGTTCAGCGCTTTAACCACTCGGCTGTTGGGCGTCGACAGCCCGTCTGTCAGCGCATTGTGACAAGATGGGTAACCGGGCGGTACGTCACACAGTTCTTGCCTCCAGTGGTCTAAGGGAGATAAGCACTGTCTGGAATTCCGTGAGTTGCTGCGGATTGTAGAACTTGGTCCGTGGTATGAAATATCTCTCCGAATTTTGTTTCAAAGTTGGCCAAGGCTGAATCGTTGAGTTCACACGTTGGCGCCTGCATATACACACTCACGATCCCTGACTGTGCGCACAAACACGTGCGCGGGGCGCACACACTCACAGACACACAAACAAACTTGATATGCGCATACGAACACTCGCATCAGTGCGAGGGGCCGCTCGGTCATGCGCGCGCGCACGCACACACACACACACACAGTGAGAGAGAGAGAGAGAGAGAGAGAGAGAGAGAGAGAGAGAGAGAAGCGCACTGGTAGCTCTCACTGCTGCCAAAATAGAACAAAGGAAAGCTGTGAAAGAACTATATTCTTAATGGTATAACTGTGCCTTGTCTGCAAATAATTTCAACCAGCATCCATTCCCACGTCACCCATCTCTCTCTCTCTCCCTCTCTCTCTCCAGCTCTCTCTCTCTCCCCCCTCCCCCCCCTCTCTCTCTCTCCCTCTCCCTCTCTCTCTCCTCTCCCCCGTCTCTCTCTCTCTCCCTCTCTCTTCTCTCTGTCTCTGATAAAAATGATTTTCCCGTTGAGAGAAGTCACATCATCACCGCCAACTTCACTTTGGAACCAGTGTGTGTTGTCTCCATCACAGTCCTCTTCTTGCTCCTCCCTTCTCCCTCCCTCCCTTCTCTCCTCTCTCTTCCACCCCCCACCCCCCACCCCTGCTTCACCCCACCCCACCCCCCTTCGCACACCGTCATCCCCTTCTCTTTAGCCTCCCCCCCCCTCTTCCCCCACCTACCACCAGCTATTGCAGCAGATTGAACAAGAGGCGACGAAAATGGAAAGAGGGAAATGTCAGTGAGCTCGTTATCTGTTGCTCTTTTGAAGCTTCACACCAAGTTGCCAAGTTTTAACATGGCCATAGAAGTCACGTGTGTGTGTGTGTGTGTGTGTGTGTGTGTGTGTGTGTGTCAGTGTGTATGTGTGTGTGTGTGTGTGTGTGTGTCATGATGCTTATCTGTCTGCCTTTGCTGTATGTATCTGTCTTTCTGTCAGTCTGTCTGTCCTCTGGTCTGTCGATCTCTCTCTCTCTCTCTCTCTCTCTCTCTCTCTCTCTCTCTCTCTCTCTCTCTCTCTCTCTCTCTCTGTCTCTCTCATATTCTCTCCCCCTCCCCCCACACTCTTTCTCTCCCTCTTTCCCGCCTACATATATATGCATGTATACACACATGCATGCATATGGATGTATACATACATACATACATACATACATATGAATATAGAACCACATATATCAGTGCATATTGTAGCACAGTAGAGGACACTGAAAAGATACATTTATATTCAATGTTGAAAGGCATGACCTAAATGGATTTTTGAGGATGGCAAATGAAACAAACACACAGAATACAGGAAAATGACATGACCGAAGTGAGAAACAAATAAAAGTTAGTAGCAATAATAGATAGTGCTTACATGGCGCAAACTCTCCAAAAATGGACTCTAAGCGCCTCACACGAAACAATACGTATACACTAGAGGACATAAAGAGAACAGACAGACAGACAGACAGACACACACACACACACACACACACACACACACACACACACACACACACAGAGGGAGAGACACGTATGAGAGACCAAACGTCCTGTCTTTTCTCTATAACCATCGTAAGCCATTGACACTTATCGTGCAGACAGTATTGCAAGCAACAATTGAACGGCGTATTGGTGACCGTCTCAGTCAGTTCAGTGCTGAACCCCTCATGCCTTCATCCAGCAACCAGTCGCGTGACTGGGAGGTCGTGCCTGCTTGTCACGGATATTTTTCATCCCATGCCGCTGGGACACGCGTCACAGCTGATGGGGGTCAGGTTTACCAGGTGTAGCAGCCGATTAATGCCTCCCTTGTTTTGTGAGGGTTGGGGGGAGAGGGAGGGGGGAGAGGGGGGTCTTTGTTTTGTGTGTGTGTGGGGGGGGGGGGAGGGGATTATTATCATTATTATAATTATAATTATTATTAGTAGTAGTAGTATTTAACTTGGGGTTAAATCTGGCCACCCCCGATGAACTGATCCCAGGGTTTGTATGGTGTAGCCTGTGATGACCGCCCCCACCCCACTTCCGGGAGGTAAATTAGAACTATTAGAACTGACCACTGTAGCTGGATTTTACCAACCCCTTCCCAATCTCCTCCTCCCCCTCCCTCTCCTTCCTCCTCCTCCGTTCTCATCCTCCTTCTCCACCTTCCTCCTCCTCCTCCTCTTCTTCTTCCTCCTCCTCATCTTCCTCCTCCCCCTCTTCTTCTTCCTTCTCTCCCTCCTCCTCCTCCTCCTCTTCTTCTTCCTCCTCCTCTCCTTCCTCCTTCTTCCTCCTCCTTTTCTTCTTACTCCTCCCCCTCTTCCTTCTCTTCCTCCTCCTCTTCCTCCTCCTCCTGCTCTTCCTCCTCCTCCTCATCTTCCTCCTCCCCCTCTTCTTCTTCCTTCTCTCCCTCCTCCTCCTCCTCTTCTTCTTCCTCCTCCTCTCCTTCCTCCTTCTTCCTCCTCCTTTTCTTCTTACTCCTCCCCCTCTTCCTCTTCCTTCTCTTCCTCCTCCTCTTCCTCCTCCTCCTGCTCTTCTTCCTCCTCTGTCCCTCCTCTTTCTTCCTCCTTCTCCTCCTCTTTCTCTCTCTTTCTTTCCTCCTCCTGCTCTTCTTCCCTCCTCCTCCTCTTCTTCCTCCCCTCCGTCCTCCCCCACCCTCCCTCCGACCTTCTCAATGGAGATAGGGGTCATTCAGTGTCATTTTGAGACGGGCCCCCAGGGGTAATACAGGCTGCCGTAGAACACACACACGCATGCTTGTTTCATTATAATGACAAAATGTGGGGTGGGAGCAGTTGGCGACTACTGAGGAACGACCC
>JAAQRG010126990.1:0-12500 GCA_011634625.1 Babylonia areolata | reverse complement strand
GAAAACATGTTGCAGTTGGAAACGTGTGGTGCTTATAATTATGAGTCATTAAAAGACAGACGATGATCGCTTGTACGTGGATGCGGCTGCTTTTGGGGACTTGATGTTGTTGCTGTCATCGTCGTTGTAGTGGAGAAACATTAATATTGATATCAAAAGGAAGACAATAATGGTGTATACCTGGATGCGGCAGATGGGGTGTTGTTATCGGTGGTGTTTTGGGGGGTGGGGGGTGGGGGGTTGGTTGTTGTTGAGAGCATTTAATATTACGATACAGACGATAATAGTGTATACCTGAATGTGGCTGCTGAGGATTCATTATTGTTGCTGTTTTTGTTTTGTTGTTGTTTGTGGTGGAGAATGATAAGTTGTCAGAAGCATGCAACACACTATGGATTCATATAGAAAGCTGGATGTATATATGTGGAAGTTTTGCAGTGACGAATCAATGACAGACAGAAGCTATCTGTTTCTTTGTCTGTTGACTGTTATGCCATAATTGCACACACACACACACGTATATGGATAGTTACTTTGTGTGGTGGGCCACTTGACAAATCTGTATGTGCCTGGTTTCTTTCTTTTTTTCTTTTTCTTTTGTAGTGAGTTATTGATGGATAGAATATAGTTTGCTAGGAAGCTACTTGTCTATTCATTATTATGTTATATGTCGAAATGATTATATACAGATATATTTGCCACACCCAGATATTGATATATATATATATATATATATATATATATATATATATATATATATATATGGAGAGAGAGAGAGAGAGAGAGAGAGAGAGAGAGAGAGACATGCAGGCTTCACAAAAACTAAAGGACCTCTTGGGAACTTGCGCAGATTTTTTAAAGCATAGACTATTACTTTTAATTCAGGCAGCATAACTCAATTCCATCAGTGCATTGTATGTCTGACGTGTATATAAAGGACATTTTCTGGCTGAGCTTAGTATTATGAGTTTAAGATGTAATGTCAAGGTTTTAAATTGACAGTACAATGTTTTGTGGAAAAGCGTGTAATACTGCCCTTTAGATAAATGTATCACTGTACAACACAAAGCGCTCTAGAAATTAATACAACGTTTAAAATGACTTGATAGTCTTAAATGAGATTGTTGTTTTTGTTGTTTTAATGTTAAAATGTACTATGACTTGCACATATTTCTTTTGGGGGCATGGTGGAATGATGCTAAATTTCCGGCAAACAGCAGTGAATACAGCCAGTGTAAATGAGCGCCACTCATAACCAGAGGTGCTGCTGTTTTGCACGTGCAGCTGTCGTTTAAACCCATTTTAAAATAACTGTCAATGTTCGGAGGTTGAAACATCGATTTTTTTTTTTCCAAAGCGCATTTTTGGAACGTGTATAGTAGTGCATTCTGTGTACGAAGCAGGCGTCAATGGAATTGATTTAATGAGAGTCCAGTGGAAGAACTATAATATGCAAGCCTGCATAATTTGAATCATCACTCGATTCTTTGAAACATTCTACAAATACAAGAAGAACAACAACGGTAACAACAACCGTGCTTGTATGAAGCGTTTCTTAAGTTTTTGTGAAGTTTGTGTATGTGGGTGTGGCTTGTTGTATTGTGGCAGTGAATCAATTATAGACAGACAGAAAAGATGCATAAACCCATGAACTTGCCCGACACGATTTATAATTACAAAGGCCGTGTACATCATTACCTTCTTGTTCCATGCCTTCTATTTCTGGATTCCTTGTCGTTTGTTTTCCGTGTAACTGTTTGTCGTTCCGTTCTGTCTTCACGTTGTGGTTAATGTGTGTGCTGGAGGTATGAGGGGAGGGGGGCGGGGGGGGGGGGGAGTCGTGCACGCGGACGCACTACCACACGCATTCACGATGACACACACACACACACACACACACACACTTGTGTATGACTACATGTGACATGGAGTCATATTTCTCTGCCTGCACGGTAAGACAGCGTTAGCTTTGTTCATTCAAAACAATGATAATGGTGATGATAAAGTTGAAACTGGCAGGGGAAATGTCAAACGTGTACAAGGGTTAGCGTCACACACATACACACACACGCGCGCGCGCGCGCGTGCGCAGGGAGAGAGTGAGGTCACTGTAAGCACTTGTAGCATTGGAGAGAGAGAGGGGGGGGGGAGACTGGACGAAAGAAAGGGGGGGAGGGGGTTGAAAGAAGGATAGGAAGGAAGGAAGGAAGAAAAGTCGGATGAAAGAAAGTGAGGGGTTTGAAAGAAGGAAAGAAAGAAAGGAAGAAAAGTCAGATGAAAGAAAGGGAGGTGTTTGAAAGAAGGACAGGAAGGAAGGAAGAAAAGTCAGATGAAAGAAAGGGAGGTGTTTGAAAGAAGGATAGGAAGGAAGGAAGGAAAGTCAGATGAAAGAAAGGGAGGTGTTTGAAAGGACAGGAAGGAAGGAAGGAAAGTCAGATGAAAGAAAGGGAGGTGTTTGAAAGAAGGACAGGAAGGAAGGAAGAAAAGTCGGATGAAAGAAAGGGAGGTGTTTGAAAGAAGGACAGGAAGGAAGGAAGAAAAGTCAGATGAAAGAAAGGGAGGGGTTTGAAAGAAGGACAGGAAGGAAGGAAGGAAAGTCAGATGAAAGAAAGGGAGGGGTTGAAAGAAGGAAAGGAAGGAAGGAAGGAAGGAAGAAAAGTCAGATGAAAGAAAGGGAGGGGTTGAAAGAAGGAAAGGAAGGAAGGAATGAAAGCTCAGATGAGAAAGGGAGGTGGGTTGAAAGAAGGAAAGGAAGGAAGGAAGGAAGTTGTGAAGGAAGGAAGAAAAGTCAGATGAAAGAAAGGGAGGGGTTGAAAGAAGGAAAGGAAGGAAGGAAGGAAGGAAGAAAAGTCAGATGAAAGAAAGGGAGGGGTTGAAAGAAGGAAAGGAAGGAAGGAAGGAAGGAAGAAAAGTCAGATGAAAGAAAGGGAGGGGTTGAAAGAAGGAAAGGAAGGAAGGAAGGAAGGAAGAAAAGTCAGATGAAAGAAAGGGAGGGGTTGAAAGAAGGAAAGGAAGGAAGGAAGAAAAGTCAGATGAAAGAAAGGGAGGGGTTGAAAGAAGGACAGGAAGGAAGGAAGGAAGGAAGGAAAGTCTGATGAAAGAAAGGGAGGGGTTGAAAGAAGGACAGGAAGGAAGGAAGAAAAGTCAGATGAAAGAAAGGGAGGGGTTGAAAGAAGGACAGGAAGGAAGGAAGGAAAGTCTGATGAAAGAAAGGGAGGGGTTGAAAGAAGGAAAGGAAGGAAGGAAGAAAAGTCAGATGAAAGAAAGGGAGGGGTTGAAAGAAGGACAGGAAGGAAGGAAGAAAGTCAGATGAAAGAAAGGGAGGTGTTTGAAAGAAGGACAGGAAGGAAGGAAGGAAGAAAAGTCAGATGAAAGAAAGGGAGGGGTTAGAAAGAAGGACAGGAAGGAAGGAAGGAAGGAAGAAAGTCAGATGAAAGAAAGGGAGGGGTTGAAAGAAGGACAGGAAGGAAGGAAGGAAGGAAAGTCTGATGAAAGAAAGTGAGAGGGGTTGAAAGAAGGGAAGAGAAGGAAGGAAGAAAAGCTCAGACAAAGAAAGGGAGGGGGTTTGAAAGAAGGACAGGAAGGAAGGAAGAAAGTCAGATGAAAGAAAGGAGGTTGAAAGAAGGACAGGAAGGAAGGAAGGAAGAAAAGTCAGATGAAAGAAAGGGAGGGGTTGAAAGACGGAAAGGAAGGAAGGAAGAAAAGTCAGATGAAAGAAAGGGAGGGGTTGAAAGAAGGACAGGAAGGAAGGAAGGAAGGAAGAAAAGTCAGATGAAAGAAAGGGAGGGGTTGAAAGAAGGACAGGAAGGAAGGAAGGAAGGAAGAAAAGTCAGATGAAAGAAAGGGAGGGGTTTGAAAGAAGGAAAGGAAGGAAGGAAGAAAAGTCAGATGAAAGAAAGGGAGGGGTTGAAAGAAGGACAGGAAGGAAGGAAGAAAAGTCAGATGAAAGAAAGGGAGGGGTTTGAAAGAAGGAAAGGAAGGAAGGAAGGAAAGTCAGATGAAAGAAAGGGAGGGGTTTGAAAGAAGGACAGGAAGGAAGGAAGAAAAGTCAGATGAAAGAAAGGGAGGGGTTGAAAGAAGGAAAGGAAGGAAGGAAGGAAGAAAAGTCAGATGAAAGAAAGGGAGGGGTTGAAATAGCACAGGAAGGAAGGAAGGAAGGAAGAAAACAGATGAAAGAAAGGAGGGGTTGAAAGAAGGACAGGAAGGAAGGAAAAGTCAGATGAAAGAAAGGGAGGGGTTTGAAAGAAGGAAAGGAAGGAAGGGAAGGAAAGTCAGATGAAAGAAAGGGAGGGGTTTGAAAGAAGGACAGGAAGGAAGGAAGAAAAGTCAGATGAAAGAAAGGGAGGGGTTGAAAGAAGGAAAGGAAGGAAGGAAGAAAAGTCAGATGAAAGAAAGGAGGGGTTGGAAAGAATCGACGGGGGGGTGGGGGGAGGATAGAGAGAAAGAAAGAAGAAAAAAGCCCACCTCAGAGAGAGAGAGAAAAGACACAATTTATTAGATGCTATCAGTATCGATCTTTGCACGGCTCGCTCATTCCCCAGACAAATGTCATCATAAAACTGTATGATCTACCGACTGCCTCTCCCTGCCACCACCCGGCAACATCACTAGACGTGGTGAGGGGGGGGGGGGACAGTGGGGCAGGGAGAGGGGAGGAGGGGTGGGAGTGGCGTAGGCATTGAAAACATTTACAGTAAAAGACTGGGTGAAGGGGGAAAATCAATAACACATATGAATACACTTTTTCTGTCCGTGTATGTACGTACGTATGTATGTGAAAATACGGGCAGGCTGTGTTTGTGTCTCTCTTGACGTGTGATGTAGGTTTAAAAATACACAGCCACCTTGGCTATGTTACGTAGGAGGTAACAGTGTGTGTGTGTGTGTGTGTGTGTGTGTGTGTGTGTGTGTGTGTGTGTGTGTGAGTGAGTAGTTTGCGCTCAAGGAATCGCCGAAGATTAAAAAAAATAATAATAATAATAAATAATAAACTGAAATAAAACCGTGAAACGTGAACCGACAATTACCAACCTGTGTCACACGAACCCACATGCAGAGTTATAAGCGCGGCGTGGCGCTATTGCTGGCTGTGCCTTGCTGGCGTCCTGTGGTCGTTGAAATAAAACCACCACCAACCAACCAACGACGCACGGTGCGTGTTGAGTGAAACAATAGCTTGTTGTGGCGGCTGGTGCTGGTAGCAGCGTGGAGAAAAGCAAGGTATGTGTGTGAGAGGGAGTGAGAGAGAGAAAGAGAGTTGAGGGGGATTCTGTCCACTTGTGCAGCTGCTGTTGTTGGTGCTGCCATGTCGCGCTCCCTGATAGCCCCCATGTCTTTGGGGTACTCTTGGTAGTCAGTTGTGCTGTGTGTGTGTGTGTCAGTGTGACCCACTTGGATTATCAGTGGTGTTGCGGTCAGTGAGGGACTACTACTACCACCTCTGAGGATACACTGGTCCAAGCTGTGTGTGTGTGTGTGTGTGTGTGTGTGTGGTGGGGAGGGTGCTTGACCCCTTGGTGAGGCATTGATGATGCCTGGAGCTCAAGTGCTGTGATGTGAGTGATTGGTGTGTTGGATTGCTTTGGATTTACTTCTTTTGGTTTTTGTTTTTATAAAGGTCACAACAGCATGTGAGTGATTGTGTTGGATTGCTTTGGATTTACTTCTTTTGGTTTTATAAAGGTCACAACAGCATGTGAGTGATTGTGTTGGATTGCTTTAGATTTACTTCTTTTGGTTTTATAAAGGTCACAACAGCATGTGAGTGATTGTGTTGGATTGCTTTAGATTTACTTCTTTTGGTTTTTGTTTTTATAAAGGTCACAACAGCATGTGAGTGATTGTGTTGGATTGCTTTAGATTTACTTCTTTTGGTTTTTGGTTTTATAAAGGTCACAACAGCATGTGAGTGATTGTGTTGGATTGCTTTAGATTTACTTCTTTTGGTTTTTGGTTTTTATAAAGGTCACAACAGCATGTGAGTGATTGTGTTGGATTGCTTTGGATTCCTTTTTTTTAGTGGTCACAAGACATTCTCTGTTGTACGAAATTCGGGCTGCTCTCTCTCTCTCTCTCTCTCTCTCTCTCTCTTTATTGCCAGCTGGATTGGTAGCATAAGCAGCATTGACTTAAAGTTAGCATAAGCAGCATTGACTTAAAGTTGTGTACCTTGTGTATGAATTGACTGTTGATACACCAGGTACAGAACTTGATTGTTAATCATTCACTCTCCATTCACTCTCTCTTGCCGAATCGGTAGCATGAGCAGCATTGACTCCAACGTGTGTATCTTGTGTATGAAGAGGGTTACCACTTTGTTATTTGTTAATCATTTACTCTTCTTTTTTTTTCCATCTCTCACTTTCTCTCTCTTTTCTCTCCCCTTTTCTGTCTGTCTGTCTGCCTCTCTCTCTCTGTTTCGAACTCTCCAACTCTCTCTTTCTGTGTCTCTTTCTCTCCCTGTCTCTGTCTCTCTTTTTCTGTCATTCTGTCTCTCATCCTCACTCTTTCTCATCCATTCTCTCTCTCTCTCTCTCTCTCTCTCTCTCTCTCTGTCTCTCTCACTGTCTCATATCCCCTACCCTCTCCCTCTCTTTCTCTCCTATCCCCGCCTCTCTCTCTCTCTCGTTCTCTCTCTCCCCTATCCCCTACCCCCCTCTCTCTCTTTCTCTATCCCCCATCTCTCTCTCTCTCGTTCTCTCTCTCCCCTGTTCCCTACCCCCCTCTCTCTCTTTTTCTCTATCCCCCATCTCTCTCTCTCTCGTTCTCTTTCTCCCCTATCCCCTACCTCTCTCTCTCCTACCCCCCATCTCTCTTTCTCTCGTTCTCTCTCTCCCCTGTCACCTACCCCCCCTCTTTCTCTCTTTCTCTCCCATCCCCCACCTCTCTCTCTTTCTCTCTCCTCTGTCCTCCCCCCCTCTCAGACTCTCTCTTTCTCTCTGTGGACCGTGACGCCTAGAAACCAGAGCTGTTGGCGACACTTGAGGGAGGCTCGCTGAGTGCAGAGTCTGTGTGTGACCTTTCCCGCCGTGACATTTCAGTCCTCGGGATGGCGACGTGCATGTAGCGTGACCTCGTGACGTTGTCTTCCGCGTGACATCGTTGTGCCTCGTTCTGCTGTCCTGCTTGCTCGTCAAGTGTAACTCAACTGTCGTGTCTCTTGCAAGGGAGGGGGAAAAAAAAAAAATATATATATTGCAGTCGTCGTGTGCTGGATATTTTAATGGTTGTCGCTGGCTTTTACAACTACCAAAGACGGTAAGTATGAGGAGAGAGAGAGGGGGAGAGAGAGGGGTCTAATATATATGTATTTTATAAATACTGGTTGTCGCGGGCTTTGCAACTAAAGACCGTAAGTGTGCATGGAGAGAGACAGACAGACAGAGATGTCTAATTTATTCTTTTAAGTGATGGTTGATGTGGGCTTTGCAACTTAAGACCGTAAGTGTGTGGAGAGAGAGAGGGGGGTGGGGGGTGGGGGTGAAGGGGGGGGGAGGGGCTGGGGGGGGGGGGTATATACTGCAGTCTATTTTAAAGCTACAGTTTTAGCGACACCGTACAAACCAGAATGGTGAAAACATTCAACAAACGTAGAAACGAAAGAGAGACAGACAGACAGACAGACAGACAGACACAGAGAGAGAGTTGAATTGAATAAAATAAATCTTATTTTTACAGAGAGAGATACTATAATGTACGTTTTCTTGAGCTAAAAGCTAAAGTACATGATTTCTTCATACACAGGACAAACTAGTTTTTTGGTGAAAGCGGAAAGCAGTAGTATGTGCTTCTCTGTGCTGGCTGCCAACGCTGAAGTTGCAGTGGGCTCCGCTTGGCTTGTTTTCACTGATGTGTATTCTGTTCCCCCACTCAGGTTGCTATCGATTGCTTCACAAGAAAAGTTGGAATACGCGCCGTTCGTCACTGAACAGTTTCAGTTTTCTAAAGGAGCTCACTCTGCATTCGGACAAATCCATACACGCTACACCACCACCACCTCTACTAGGCAGATGCCTGCCCGACCAGCAGGTATAACCCAACGCGCGTTTGTCAGGCCGTGAGTGTATATGCATGAACACAGAGGTATTGACTGCACGAGCTGTTGGAACAGAGGTACCTGTCAGAGGTATTGACTGCACGAGCTGTTGGAACAGAGGTACCTGTCAGAGGTATTGACTGCACGAGCTGTTGGAACAGAGGTACCTGTCAGAGGTATTGACTGCGAGCTGTTGGAACAGAGGTACCTGTCAAGAGGTATTGACTGCACGAGCTATTGGAACAGAGGTACCGCATGAACACAGAGGTATTGACTGCACGAGCTGTTGGAACAGAGGTACCTGTCAGAGGTATTGACTGCACGAGCTGTTGGAACAGAGGTACCTGTCAGAGGTATTGACTGCACGAGCTGTTGGAACAGAGGTACCTGTCAGAGGTATTGACTGCACGAGCTATTGGAACAGAGGTACCGCATGAACACAGAGGTATTGACTGCACGAGCTGTTGGAACAGAGGTACCTGTCAGAGGTATTGACTGCACGAGCTGTTGGAACAGAGGTACCTGTCAGAGGTATTGACTGCACGAGCTGTTGGAACAGAGGTACCTGTCAGAGGTATTGACTGCACGAGCTATTGGAACAGAGGTACCTGTCAGAGGTATTGACTGCACGAGCTGTTCGAACAGAGGTACCTGTCAGAGGTATTGACTGCACGAGCTATTGGAACAGAGGTACCTGTCAGAGGTATTGACTGCACGAGCTATTTGAACAGAGGTACCTGTCAGAGGTATTGACTGCACGAGTTGTTGGAACAGAGGTACCTGTCAGAGGTATTGACTGCACGAGCTGTTCGAACAGAGGTACCGCATGAACACAGAGGTACCGCATGAACACAGAGGTATTGACTGCACGAGCTGTTGGAACAGAGGTACCGCATGAACACAGAGGTATTGACTGCACGAGCTGTTGGAACAGAGGTACCTGTCAGAGGTATTGACTGCACGAGCTGTTGGAACAGAGGTACCTGTCAGAGGTATTGACTGCACGAGCTGTTGGAACAGAGGTACCGCATGAACACAGAGGTATTGACTGCACGAGCTGTTGGAACAGAGGTACCTGTCAGAGGTATTGACTGCACGAGCTGTTGGAACAGAGGTACCTGTCTGAGTGGGGTACGAACCCAGACCCTCACGGCCACAGACTTGCCAGATGAGCGTCTTATCCATTCTGCCACCACCTTCCACCGTTACTCAGCAGAAGCATGACAACCACACTAAAGGCTTCACTTTGAGACACGGCCACTCTCGCGCACTGATTCTGACTGTTGGACAGCAGGGAGAACCAGGCGTGCCTTACTGCAGGCCACTTGACTGATCACCGTGTAGTTGGTGCATAAACAAAACAAAACAACAATGTATAGTGATAAAGAAATCTAACGTGTTGAAGGACAGGGCGGTAATGAATGGCTGTGAAGCCAGCCATGCGTAAAGGGAATTATTGACTGCACGAGCTCTTCCAACACCGCTACTGACTGCACGAGCTCTTCCAACACAGCTACTGACTGCACGAGCTTTTCGAACACAGCTACTGACTGCACGAGCTCTTCCAACACAGCTACTGACTGCACGAGCTCTTCCAACACAGCTACTGACTGCACGAGCTCTTCCAACACAGCTACTGACTGCACGAGCTTTTCGAACACAGCTACTGACTGCACGAGCTCTTCCAACACAGCTACTGACTGCACGAGCTCTTCCAACACCGCTACTGACTGCACGAGCTCTTCCAACACAGCTACTGACTGCACGAGCTCTTCCAACTGCACTACTGACTGCACCGAGCTCTTCCAACACGGCTACTGACTGCACGAGCTCTTCCAACACAGCTACTGACTGCTGAGCTCTTCCAACACAGCTACTGACTGCACGAGCTCTTCCAACACAGCTACTGACTGCACGAGCTCTTCCAACACCGCTACTGACTGCACGAGCTCTTCCAACACAGCTACTGACTGCACGAGCTCTTCCAACACAGCTACTGACTGCACGAGCTCTTCCAACACAGCTACTGACTGCACGAGCTCTTCCAACACAGCTACTGACTGCACGAGCTCTTCCAACACAGCTACTGACTGCACGAGCTCTTCCAACACCGCTACTGACTGCACGAGCCAGTTGAACTAAACAGAGCTACTGACTGCACGAGCCATTTCAACTAAACAGAGGTATTGGCTGCACGAGCTATTTGAATTTGACAGAGGTATTGACTGCACGAGCCAGTTGAACTAAACAGAGGTATTGGCTGCACGAGCTATTTGAATTTGACAGAGGTATTGACTGCACGAGCCAGTTGAACTAAACAGAGGTATTGGCTGCACGAGCTATTTGAATTTGACAGAGGTATTGACTGCACGAGCCAGTTGAACTAAACAGAGGTATTGGCTGCACGAGCTATTTGAATTTGACAGAGGTATTGACTGCACGAGCCAGTTGAACTAAACAGAGGTATTGGCTGCACGAGCTATTTGAATTTGACAGAGGTATTGACTGCACGAGCCAGTTGAACTAAACAGAGGTATTGGCTGCACGAGCTATTTGAATTTGACAGAGGTATTGACTGCACGAGCCAGTTGAACTAAACAGAGGTATTGGCTGCACGAGCTATTTGAATTTGACAGAGGTATTGACTGCACGAGCCAGTTGAACTAAACAGAGGTATTGGCTGCACGAGCTATTTGAATTTGACAGAGGTATTGACTGCACGAGCCAGTTGAACTAAACAGAGGTATTGGCTGCACGAGCTATTTGAATTTGACAGAGGTATTGACTGCACGAGCCAGTTGAACTTAACAGAGGTACTGACTGCACGAGTTATTTGAACTTAACAGAGGTACTGACTGCACGAGTTATTTGAACTTAACAGAGGCATTGACTGCACGAGCTATTCCAACAGAGCTACTGACTGCACGAGCCAGTTGAACTTAACAGAGGTACTGACTGCACGAGTTATTTGAACTTAACAGAGAGGTATTGACTGCACGAGCCAGTTGAACTTAACAGAGGTATTGACTGCACGAGTTATTTGAACTTAACAGAGAGGTATTGACTGCACGAGCCAGTTGAACTAAACAGAGGTACTGACTGCACGAGTTATTTGAACTTAACAGAGAGGTATTGACTGCACGAGCCAGTTGAACTTAACAGAGGTATTGACTGCACGAGCCAGTTGAACTTAACAGAGGTACTGACTGCACGAGCCAGTTGAACTTAACAGAGGTACTGACTGCACGAGTTCTTTGAACTTAACAGAGAGGTACTGACTGCACGAGCCAGTTGAACTTAACAGAGGTATTGACTGCACGAGCCAGTTGAACTTAACAGAGGTACTGACTGCACGAGCCAGTTGAACTTAACAGAGGTACTGACTGCACGAGTTCTTTGAACTTAACAGAGAGGTACTGACTGCACGAGCCAGTTGAACTTAACAGAGGTATTGACTGCACGAGCCAGTTGAACTTAACAGAGGTACTGACTGCACGAGCCAGTTGAACTTAACAGAGGTACTGACTGCACGAGTTCTTTGAACTTAACAGAGAGGTACTGACTGCACGAGCCAGTTGAACTTAACAGAGGTATTGACTGCACGAGCCAGTTGAACTTAACAGAGGTACTGACTGCACGAGCCAGTTGAACTTAACAGAGGTACTGACTGCACGAGTTCTTTGAACTTAACAGAGAGGTACTGACTGCACGAGCCAGTTGAACTTAACAGAGGTATTGACTGCACGAGCCAGTTGAACTTAACAGAGGTACTGACTGCACGAGCCAGTTGAACTTAACAGAGGTACTGACTGCACGAGTTCTTTGAACTTAACAGAGAGGTACTGACTGCACGAGCCAGTTGAACTTAACAGAGGTATTGACTGCACGAGCCAGTTGAACTTAACAGAGGTACTGACTGCACGAGCCAGTTGAACTTAACAGAGGTACTGACTGCACGAGTTCTTTGAACTTAACAGAGGTACTGACTGCACGAGTTCTTTGAACTTAACAGAGGTATTGACTGCACGAGCTATTTGAACTTAACAGAGGTATTGACTGCACGAGCTATTTGAACTTAACAGAGGTACTGACTGCACGAGTTCTTTGAACTTAACAGAGGTACTGACTGCACGAGTTCTTTGAACTTAACAGAGGTATTGACTGCACGAGCTATTTGAACTTAACAGAGGTATTTACTGCACAAGCTAGTTGAACTTAACAGAGGTATTGACTGCACGAGCTATTTGAACTTAACAGAGGAATTGACAGCTCGAGCCAGTTGAACTTAATAGAGGTATACAGAGAGACAGACAAACAGACAGGTGTCTTCGTTTTCAATAACGACTCCCCAGATTGAAAATTGTACACCGCAACGCAGGCCTGGGTGTGTACGTGTGGAGGGAGAGGTGAGGGGTGGGGTGGGGAGAGGGGCTTATTGATGATGCTATTGGAAGAAGAGCAGGCT
>JAAQRG010126927.1:0-47222 GCA_011634625.1 Babylonia areolata | reverse complement strand
ACACACACACACACACACACACACACACACATATATATATATATATATATATATATATATATATATATATATATATATATATACTGTAATACAGAGCTGTCATTGAAGTGTGTTAACCTTCGCTATTACTGTTTGGTACGGAAACATTTCTGAGGCAGAAATCAGACCTTTGAACAACATTGCAAAAACTGCCACAAAGATTATCGGGTCTGAACTTCAAACTCTGGATGACCATAAGCGGTTAATCAGAAAATAAGAGTCAATCACTCAGGATCAGAGATGAAACACATCCAAATTTAGGATTTTGGAGATGCTCCCCTCGGGTCGTCGGCCGGCACAGAAGTATTCGGAACAAAACCAATATCTTTGCCAATAGCTTCTGCCCCAAAGCAGTCAATGGCGTAACAAGGTGGGCCGGGTGGGGCGTGTTTGTGTGTGTGTGTGAGCGTGCACAATTAATTAATACTTGCACTTATATGTATATGTATATGTGTCGAATTCCTACTGTATTTGTGTTTATATATCATTTCCGATTCATGTTTGTACCCTTGATGTACAATCCCCCCACCCCCTGTATTCCTTGTGACCCGGTACACTTGGTAATAAAAAAGCATTCTATTCTATTATACTCCATTCTGATATTTAGATAGATAGATAGATATAGGCAGATACAGTGGGCAGGCATGCAGAACAGACACTAAAATAAGTCAGATTCACACACAGATAAACAGATGCACAGAGTCAAGACAGACCAGAGGACACAAAGTGGAATAGGGAAGGGAAAAAGCGGAAAAACGAGAACGTAACAGGATAAGACAAAGACAAGAGGGAAAAACTTCTATAAATAGCGCCCACACACAGATGGTTTCAGAACTGACTCCAGTCGATGTTAAATGCCCTTTTTTCCAAAATAAAAGACAACGACCAAGAAGTAGAACCAGAAGAAGCGAAAGGTCAGCTTGCCGGAACACACACACACACACACACACACACACACACACACATTCACTCACTCACTCACTCACGGCACACACAATTGCAAGGGAAGGTGAGGCGGGCGGGAGGGAAACACGGAGTAAGTGAATGACTCATTCGCCATTACTAACGCACACAACACTCAGCTAGTCACGCACACACACACACACACACACACGCACAGAGCAAGTCACACACACACACACACACAGAGCTAGTCACGCAGACACACACAGACACACACACCACTGAACAGACAGAAAGAGAAGGACAGAGAAGGGGGAAACAGAAGGTGACCCCAGAACGGTTTGAAAAGTCTCCAATCCTCTTTCTCCGACACCATTCACCAACAGTTGGACTGGCAAGCGATCCCGTTACAGTTACTCATCTGTCATCACCCACATATATATCTCTCTCTCCCTCTTCTATCTCTGTGTGTGTGTGTGTGTGTGTGTGTGTGTGTGCGTGCGTGCGTGT
The DNA here is from genome assembly GCA_011634625.1 of Babylonia areolata. NCBI lineage: Eukaryota > Metazoa > Mollusca > Gastropoda > Neogastropoda > Buccinidae > Babylonia > Babylonia areolata. The sequence goes on along the minus strand of JAAQRG010126927.1, from coordinate 45,770 downwards.
GTGTGTATGTGTGTGTTCAATGGGTTTTTTTTCCTATGTATTCTTATCAACACCATGGCTATATCTAGTATAGTGCAGACCCTGTTCAGGGCGGGGTCTGGGTGTAAAAAAGCACACCAGTGCTTATCTATTATACTCGGAAAAAAGAAAGATTTGCTCTCTCTCTCTCTCTCTCTCTCTCTCTCTCTCTCTCTCTCTCCAGAGGTCCCTCCTCTCTCAAAATTGTAAAAAGTCACTGTTGGAGTCTCTGTCATGGAAAGACTTCTACAGACAACCAAATTTAATGTTTAATTGTTGAATTATACGCCCTATCCGATGTACATGTAGATCCCAGTGAGAAAGGGAGAGAGAGGTGTGGGGGAAAGAAAGACCAGCAGGAACAGAATAATGCGTGGAATATGGAGAGAGAAAGAAAGGAAGGAAGGAAAGGGGGAAAGAAAAGTCACACAAACACAAGCAAGTTGTACATCTTCGCACAAACTGACAGAGAGCGATGGCGCGTCTCTTCATGACCTTACCTTAGTGATCGGATTGTGAACACCCCGCCCCCACCATACAGACATGCTTTCCACAGTACGCAAAAAAGGAGAAATCTTCAAGCCATGTAAATATCCAGCTAGTGTGATGAAAACCTGTAAAGCATGGAATACATACCTTACTGACAATGATGAAAATGAAATAATCTTGAGTTATCTTTTGATTTGATTTTTACATTGACATTGTCAGTGTATTTGCATAAACCGAGAAGCTTAGACCTTCACAAGTAAGACAGGACAGTGCATCTTTCACTGCATTTCTTTTTAACAAAGATTTTCTTTGACAGATTCTTAACACAAGTGTGTTTTAACATAGGAATGGTAAGTAAGTGTGTAGTCCGACCTGTGTCTGCAATAACTGTGAACAAATCCAAAGAACCAACCCTGTCAACCACTGAATAGTCGCCCGCGACAAATCAGCGGACCGGCGACAAATCAGCGTATAACAGCCCGCTGATGAACGGTCGCACCTACTTCTATTTCACCTGGCATGATGCATACAAATTAGTGCCTGTTTGTATATGGTGATGTGTTGTAGAGACGGACAGAGGGTGTGACTGCTTTTAAATTTTGCATTTTAAAATGTAAATTCTCATTGTACTGTGATGTGTGTGACCGCTGCTAAGAGTTGGAAGTGAATTTTCAGTCATATATGTTGTTGTTTTTTATTGTGATATCGGGAATAGTTTTAAGTATGGTGACATAATATTGCATTATTCAGGCTTTTTTGTGTGATATGTGTGAGTGTGACGATTGTGTGTGAGGATAAATTTTGTGCTTGAATGTTTGGTTGGCTTGTAAAGGGCTTTGCATGCAAGATTTCCCCCCCCTTTTTTTCATTTTAGTGTTTAAATACATGTTTTAAACGTCGGTGTTTACATTGTACAACACAAATGAGCAGGTTCTACATGGAAAGGCACTGTATAAATTAAATTAATCATTATCATTATTGTTATTATCCTTCCCCAGGTCTATCTTCCCCCAGGTATACGTTCTCCAAGGTCTATATTCCCCCAGGTCAACTACGGTCAGTGGTCAGTAGTGGTCAGCAGTGTTCAATGACAGTCAGAAGTGGTAAGTGGTTGTCATTGGTCACTGATCAGCAGTGGTCAGTGGTCACCAATGTTCGGTGGTGACCAGGTCAGTAGCGGTCAGTAGTCAGCAGTGGCCGTTGTCAGCAGTGTCATTGGTCAGTGGTGACCAGTTGTAAGCAGTGGTCAGCGGTCAGTAGTGGTCAGTGGTCTGCAGTGGTTAGTAGTGGCCATCTATTGTAAGTAGTGGTCAGCGGTCAGTAGTAGTCAGTGACGGTCAGCGGTGACCAGTGGCAAGTAATGGTCAGCAGTGGTCAGTAGTGGTCAGCGATCAGTAGTGCTCAATGTCATAGTTGGTCAGTGGTCAGTAATGGTCATTGGTGGTCAACGGCGGTTAGCGGTGTGTGGTGGTCAGTAGTGGTCAGTGGCCATAATGTTCAGCAGTGACTTGTAGTCAGTGGTGGTCAGCGTTGTGTGTGACCAGTAGTTGTCAATGGTCAGTAGTGGCCAGAAGTGGTCAGGGCCATCAGTGGTCAGTGGCCGTCAGCAGTAGTCAGTGGTCAGTGACCATACTGTTCAGCGGTGACCAGTGATCAGTTGTGATCAGTGTCAGTGTCAGTCGTGGTTAGTGGCAAAAAGTTGTCAGTGGTCAGCAGAGGTCAGCGGAGGTTGGTGGTCAGCGGTCAGTACTGGCCAGAGTCGGTAAGTGGTCAGTAGTGGCCAGAGCTATTAAGTGGTCAGTCATCGTCGGTGGTCAATCAACAGTCAGTACTTCCTTCCTGAATTTCTTATTTCATTGATTCCCTGCTTCTTCCTTATCCTTTCTTGTCTTCAGCGGTTCAGTGAACTTCGCCAAATTGTTGCCAGTGACAATTCAGTGGAGGCGACAATTCAGCGGTAAACACCCCTCGTGACTCCCTTCGTAATGCCGTTCAGTACATGACGGAAAGAGAGAGAGAGAGTGTCTGAGTTTGTTGTTTTGTGTGTGTGTGTGTGTGTGTGTGTTGCGTGTGTGCGTGGTTGAGGCCCGAACACTCGTGCTCCAAGCAGCAGGTACACTACTGCCCTTCTTCTTCCGACGACAACAGCGGAAAGGGCTGGACACTGCCATCAAATATTCATCCACCTTCAACCATGCTCGGGGTGTCAAGGCGTATTGTTCTCCTCGCGTGCAATGGCTCGAAGTCGAATGGCCACCTCAGTCTGTTTACCTCCCTCTCCAGCACGTGCAATCGTTCCTTCGGTGTCCCGATGCGGCACTGGGAGGTAATCTCGGGCATCCCGGTGAAAGGTCAAACCACCAGCGGTAAAAATGTCGCGGCAAGCGATGCACAATCCTGCAAGCCGACTCAAACACTTTGTTTATGTCATAACAGGAAAGAAAAAGAAAACAAAGCTATACTTTCATAAACACTGTTTTCCGTCTTCTAGATTCCGCTGGTCGGGGAAATTGGCGTGGAACTATTCATTTTGGCCCGACACGTCAGAAGCTCGGTACGCATGCTCATCAGTACGCCCGAAAAAATCCTGACCGACGTTACGAATATGAAAGAAACGGACCAGTTCAGTATAGTGCCACTTCTGTAGCAACCAGGAGCAATTGTCGAGTTCTGACCTCAATGGCGCATCTGATATTCTGCTTTTTTACCGCCATCACCGCCATTTTTATTCTTGTCGTCTCTACCGTTCTTCGATCTTTTCTGCAAAATGTGACTTGAACGAACGAATGAATATGTACACGAACACTTCTTAATATGTCAAAAATGATAACAGTGGTCATCATCATCTAATAACACTAATGACATCATCATCAACATGTACACGTGTTCACAACTGTTTTAACGAGAAATATTTCAGTGGATTTTCTGCAGATAGCACAACAAGAAGTGTAAATGTATTAGTTTCAACAGAATAAGTTTCAACAGACTGCGGCACGAAATGTTAAAAATGTGGTCACTGTTGACTCAATCTGTCTTTGTCTCTGCCTCCGTGTCTCTCATTTCAGACAACCAAGTAGGAATCAGGAAAAGCCAAGTTACATGAATGATCGACTGGCTGTCACCAATGACAAACAAAACTAAAATACGCATTCTGAATCCATTTTCATACGTCTGTTACGATGTTTTCCAAGACAAAGTCAGCAGACAGTTTAGTCATGATACTAAAGTGTATCAATGTGCTTTTGTTGTGTACATAAATAGGGTTTCTTCATTTCCACAAATAAGCCCATGAATTAAGCTTGTTTGGAGCATTCTGTTCAGATGTAATGTACAGACCCAATACAACGTCTCATCTCCTTTCTCTCTTATTTACACACACACGCATGCACGCACGCGCGCGCGCACGCGCACACACACACACATACACACATGCATGCGCGATCAAACATATAAACACACATTCAAACACATGGAATTGTATGTGTACGCATACATACACACATAGTCAAGCACACCACACGCAAAGAAGTGGACCTGCCACAGCTGAACTGGTTGCTGAGGAAAGAGGTGAGTTTTGAGACCAGATCTGAAAGAGGCGAGGGAGTCAGAATGATGGAGCTTATCAGGAAGCTTGTTCCACGTCTTTGGCGATTGAAAAGAAAATTATCTGTGTCCGTGGGTCTTACTTCTGACGTGAATTATCCCAAGAAGTCGAGTATCAGAGGAAGAACAGGGCTGGCAAGACGGAGTATAGAAACGGAGGAGTTCAGAAAGATACATTGGGTCAGATCCGTTGACCACAGAAAAAGTCAGAGTGGATAGCTCATAGTCTATTCGATCAGAAACGGGCGACCAGTGGACAGACTGAAGGAGAGGAGAAACATGGTCAAAGTTAGAAGCTCTGCAAATGAGTTTGACAGCGGTATTCTGAATTCGTTGAAATCAGTCTACAGATATTTGGGAAGGCCGGCTAAAAGGGAATTGCAGTAATCCAATCTGGAGAGAACCAAAGCACACACAAGCATTTTAGTTGCATCAGTTGAGAAATAATGGCGGATAGAACTGATTCTACGCAATTCTAGATTGGCATCTTTACAGATATTCAAAATGTGCTGTTGGAAGGAAAGAGACTGGTCCATGGTTTCGCCAAGACTGAGAACAGAAGGAGAAAGTGAAACAGGTGTGCTACTGCTCAGAACATGGTCTGGGAAGGAAGGATGTTGACGAAACGTCTTTGGACAGGCTATCATAAATTCAGTCTTATCGTCATTTAGTCGCAGTTAACTGAGTCATCTAGTTCTTCAGGTCAGCAGTGCACTCCCGTGTTTGAGTCACCAGTGCATCAAATTCAGCTATGGAGGCCGACTGATGACGTTGAGTGTCATCAGCAAAACTCTTATGCGACACCGCATGATGACTGATGACATCTGGCTTTCATTTCTATATATAGTTCGCAGTTATCTTAGAAATGATGTTCATCTTCAATACTTTCACGCTGTTTGTAGGCACAGTCTCGTTTGTTTTGGGATATAAAATCCCCTCCATTTCCTATTGTCTCATTTGTTTTGGGATATAAAATCTCCTCCATTTCCTATTGTCTCATTTGTTTTGGGATATAAAATCTCCTCCATTTCCTATTGTCTCATTTGTTTTGGGATATAAAATTTCCTCCATTTCCTATTGCCAGATCATGACAGGATGTACTGAATTTGGACAGTAGCTGTTTTGGATTAAAATTAACATGTCCTTCAAGTAAATGATATTCGGTTCTGTATTGTTCAATAGTTTTATTATAAAATCGTAATTGTTTATGTTTTCAGATTTGTTTCTCTTCCAGAATAAAAGATAATCGTATTCTAGTTTATTCATGATATCGTGACCGATTCTCATTCCGGTGTACAAGAAAACCCATGACCAGTTGATTTCAATGTACTCAGAACGATAACGATGACTATGGATAAGCACTAGCAATGTAAACAATGTAAACAATGTATTCTCGACTTGAGGTGTAAACATATGACTCATCTGCCGAGCTATAATTTCAAGGATATGCAAATAAATGCAAGTAAATGCAAAGTCGTGTGTGAAGTACAAAACGCATGAAACAATGCGTGTTGTAAAATTTATTACCAGTCTTCAATGGACAGTTGAGAAGTGATTGTTACTCTTAATGATCTTCACCTTCGGCCTCCCTCACCGAACATGATACGGTGGATCTTAATGAGCCATCCTTTGCATGTCTAATGTGATACACACAAGATTGTGCTTAAAGATACAAATACATCGGCACAAAGACGTTACATGAAACAAAAAAGGAACATGGTATTCCGTAAAACAAAGAATTGTACGAGTGAGCAGCATTTCCGGGAAAATCTGTTTTCCCTGTGTGTATCTTGTTTCGTGTGAAAGCGAATGCTTCCACACACAAAAAAGAAGAAATAAATCGACAAAGAGAATGCCTGTGCTGATTTCCTCCCCTCCTTTAACTGCATGCTGTACACGGACTCATGTTTCTCTTCACACCTTGAAGACCAACATCCCACTCTGTCTTCCCTCCAAATCCAGTGACGGACAGAAATCCCCTGATCATTTGAGCTCATATGAGCCCAGGTACCGTTCGTTTTGTGGGCCAGCGCTCTAAGACCAGGCCATCCATGCAATACATCACTCCACACCCACTGAAGGAACGAGCAGCAGCAGTAGAAGTGGCGCAACATTAGGAGGAGGAGGAGGGGGGAAATCAGAAAAAGTAGCAAAATCATCAAGAAGTAATGAGAACGGTTACACACAAAAGAAACAAAAAGAAAAAAAAAAACGTGAAATTGTTCTCAACGTAAAGTTGTGACGGGGGAGTCATTCTAACTACACTCAACAGAGCAAAGTGTTGATGGTCACGAGGAGAGGCGGCCAGAGGTCACGTCGTGTGGCCAACACCAGGCATTACATCACGTACCAGTCCATCGCACACAACATCCCAACAGGAAAAAATTCATCAGCGAAGGAAGCTGGCACTCACCGAGACCACTTTCCTTGGCCCATTATTCCGCTTCACCACAGCTAGCTGCTCGGGACGGCGTGATAAGACAAACTGGGTTTTCACTAGGTTTTCAATATTCAGTACTTACTCAAACTATTCGAACACAAAAGTTTAAAACAAATAACATAATCTAGTATACTTGCTCGTAACTATTGAAACATACTAATACAGTGGGTTTCAGTCTTCAGTCATTTGCTAAGTTATTTGAAAGGACATAAGGAATGTACTTACTTAACACACTGTAATGATAATCTTTATGAACATAAAAGTTCGTATCTTCATTATTCCTCACACCTTCCTCCTCTTCTTTTAAGCTTCTTTGTTTGGGAAATACTCACGAAAGGAGCGAAAGCCCAAACAAGATCTCATTCTTACTGTCTGAACTTTTGTTTCAACTTCTTCCAGACATTCTCTCTCTCTCTCTCTCTCTCTTTGTCAGTCAACTCAACACATCGCAATGTGGCACAAACAAGGGCAAAAGAGGGAGTGAAACCTGGGAGGGGGGCTTCACGAAGGAACACTTTCAATTTTACCAGCTTATAATGGTGGACTGCCACTCAACTCAGGTGACCCATTACTTTATGCCTTCCATTCATTTCCCTCTATTAGGAACTCTGCCAATGATTAATGGCAAGCATGATGTATATAAGAGCACAAGACTGCTCCATATCTGACAAACAGATCTAAACATGTACGTGCATGTGTGTGTGTGTGTGTGTGTGTGTGTTCGTTCGTTGAGTCTCTGTGCAGCATCAGAAAGACAGGCATGCACAGCTCCGATAAAGTGTGTGTAACCAACAGTAACATGTGTATATCACACAATCTTTGTTGTTGTTTTTGTTGTTGATTTTTTGGAGACGTGGGGGTGGGGGTGGTCCTCTACGTCTTTCTAGCTGTCTGTCTGATTATCTATCTCTCTTTTCTTCTCTCTGAATGATTGTATATATAAAAATAAGATAATGCATGTTCACGACGTTTTGTTTATAAAAGTTGTCTCCCCTTTGACTGTTGGACCCCAAAAGCTTTTGTCAAATAAAATAATTGTTCTCGTTCTCTCTGTCTCTCTTTCTTTATATCCTATCCTCTCCCTCACTCTCGCTCTCTTTCTCTGTCACTCTTTCTTTATATCCTACCCTCTCCATCACTCTCGCTCTCTTTCTCTCTCTGTCTCTTTCTTTATATCCCACCCTCTCCCTCACTCTCGCTCTCTTTCTCTCTCTCTCTTTCTTTATATCCTACTCTCTCCCTCACTTTCGCCTTCTTTCTCCCTCTCTCTCAAGGGCGTATTTGGAGAATTGGCCATGCCAAGAATTTACTTCATTAGGCCACAACTTTTAGTTCGCCCTCCCCCTACCCCCCTCCCCCAGCACACAAACACACACACATCCCCCATCTCTCTTTCTCCCTTTGTTTCTCTTGCTCCTTGTCAACTAATCTCTCTCTCTCTCTCTCTCTCTCTCTCTCTCTCTCTCTCTCTCTCTCTCTCTCTCTCTCCCACAGGACACTGGAGATATCTTCCCGTTTCCCCAGACACAAAGCAATTCAAAGTATTACGTTTTAAACGAAAAATATACTTTAGACAATTCAGTTGAAATTCATCGATAAGAGTTAAGTTTTCATATCCCCCGATTTCACAAGCACACAGTAAAACTGGTACAACCATATTTTTATCAAATAAATCCAATGTTATATGAACAGGTGAATACTTTTTCCTTGTGGTATGTATCGAGCCGTACATGGCTTCAGTGGCCTTGTCGTTTCCAGATTTCTTGCACACACAAACACGTGCGCACAAGTCATTGCACACAATCATAAATAGTACAGAATCAAAAATACAACCTTCAAACTCCGAAACTATCAAACACGTTTACTGATAGTCAGTTAGTTCACACTGGAAAGGGATAAGCTGTTGCGGATTATTGAGGAGGGAAAAAGACTGGATTTGAAAGACTGCAGCCAAGATCAGCGACGGAGAGGCTGGAGCTTGGTGTGAAAAAACTGCGTTGGCCATACGTTTTGGTTCGAACATGGGGGATGCTAAGCAGGCGGGTGTCAGAAAAAGAACGGAGCTGGCGTGAGGGTAATACTATGTAAAGATGAATGAGATGGGAAAGATACTGCGGACCAGTAGCCTCAATGGACTTGACACAAAGAGAGACGACTTTGTAAACAATTCTTTCTTGTACGGGGAGCCAGTGTAAAGCATGAAGGAGAGGAGAGACATGATCAAATTTAGAAGAACTAAAGACAAGACGAGCAGTATGGTTCTGGACTTTCTGAAGTCTGGCAATTAGGTAGCTGGGTGAACCGACAAGAAGGAAATTAAAACAATCCAGGCGGGACAGCACAAAGACACAGAGGAGAGTTGGGGTTGCATCTTCAGTCAGGAGATGGCGAAAGGATACAACATATTCCGCAGGTCTCCCCCACGTCTATCATCATGCAGGCTTGTATTTGTTTTATGATAATGCAGTTTTCTGGTAGTGGCCAGTGGTAGTCATTGATCAAAACCAGTGAAAGAGGTACAAATAAGGCATAAAATGCACGGGTTCACATAACGCAAGCTGTACGAATACTCATACTTGGCCGAGATGTCTTAATATTGCGTAAACATAAAAAACAACATAATATGCACATTCTGAAAACTTTTCGGTAATGATCACTTGTGGTCGGCAGTAGTCAATAAATCATAATACTACATAAGCGTCACAAAATTAAAAAAAACACAATATGCACAGTTGGAAAGAGGTCAGTTGTCGTCACTAGTCGGAAGTTAGCGGTCAAAAACCTGCCAGTCGTCATCATGATGTATAAGCGTGAAAGAACACTTTCGAGTTGACAGAATGGGCACGTTGTTGTCTTTTATCAGCAGTAGTCAGTTGTGGTCAGGTAACGGCCATGGTCAAATCTTGTCAAAAAGTCAAAATACTTCATAATCGTCACAAACTAATGCAATTTGAGCCTTGCTATTTAGTAATCAGCAATGGTTAGGTATTGATCAAAAACCTGCAAAAAATAATTATATGCAGATGTGACAGAATAACGGAATCTGAACACTTTTGGGTAATGTGATCAGCATTGGTCAGTAATGGTCACACCGTACTGGTCAGTGATGAAAACATACGAAGAGGTCACGCTATGGCACGCGCATGTCAGTTATGTAAGGAATGTATTAAAATATAACATACAAGCAGAAACGTTTGTGTGCGTCTGGGGGAGGGGGCGTTTTGGGACAGACTGTCAAATGATGTCAGCAGAATCCCTGCTGTTCCAACCAAATGTCACCACCAACACCACCACCAACAACAACAACAACAACAACACCACCACCAACAACAACAAAACAGCAACAACACCAACACCACCACCAACAACAACAAAACAGCAACAACACCAACACCACCAACAGCAACAACAACACCGACAACAACAACAACAACAACACCAACAACAACACTACCACCACCAACAACAACACCACCACCATCAACAACACCACCACCAACAACAACAACACCAACAACACCACCACCACCAACAACAACAACACCAACAACAACAACAACACCAACACTACCAACACCACCACCAACAACAATAACAACAAGACCAATAACAATAACAACACCAACACCACCACAAACATCACCAACACCACCACCACCATCAACAACACCAACAACACACACCAACACCACCACCAACAACACCACCACCAACAACACCAACACCAGCAACACCACCAACAACAGCACCACCAACAACAACAACACCAACACCAACACCACCAACAAGAACACCACCAACAACAACAACACCACAGCCAACAACAACAACACCGACACCACCACCAACAACACCACCAACAACACCACCAACAACAACACCGACAACACCAACACCACCAACAATAACAACACCAACAACACCACCGACAACAACACTAACAACAACACCAACAACAACACCAACAACACCGACAACACCAACAACAACACCGACAACACCACGAACAACAACAACAACTACTACAACAACACCACCAACACCAACACCTACAACACCACCAACAACTACAACAACACCAACAACTACAAGAAATGGGCGCAATGGCACACATCCAGATAATCTTGCTTCTTTCATGAAACAATAATAATAGTAAGAAGAACAAGAAGAATGTTAATTTCTTTAAATAAGGCTCTACAAAAACAGGGATGGGATGTATATGTGGATCACATCTATCAGATATCTCGCAACAAATAGAAATGAAAAAGACAGATGCAAGTTTGTAGCTGATTCTGTATTGGACAAGTAGCCCGTGAAGAAACTGTCAGAGAGGTGTGACGTGTTCCCTGCGGGGGACTTGCAGACCAACTAGGCGGCATCTTTTGGATATGTTCAAGAACAGATTATTTTGAGATTTTTTTTCGAAGAAAATGTGTTATTACAAATAATCATCCAAGTTTGCATAATATAGCTTTTGACTGCTTGGGTACAAGTAGAATATGTCATAAAGTCTGTTTGAAAATAGCATCTTTCCTTGATATGGTTGAAGGATAAAAACAAACCATTTGGGCTCAACAGGTCTTTTATGCATATATACCTACATATTTCGTGAAAGTGAGATATTTTTCACAATCTCAATATTGTCACTGTAAACTATTGGTTCAGTCAAACGTTCTAAACCTTCAAGCACAAACAAAACTTGTGACAAGATCCCAACACCTAAATCTAAAAAGTTTCGCTCGGCACTAATCATACTCATCAGTTATATAACCAACGGCTCCGTCGATTCGAAATGTCCGCTGGCTGCAGTTCTGTTAATGAACGGTGTAGCTGTAGCTTAGTAATAATACGCGCAACTTGGAAGCGAGTGTTCACAAATTGAAGTCCTAAATACGGATCAGAGTTTTGAATACCCCCTCCACTACGTCTGGGTGATATCCTCGGATGAGACGATAAACTGAGGTCCCGTATGCAGCATGCACTTGGCACACGTAAAAGAACCGAACCCACGGCAACAAAAAGGTTGTTACTAGCAAAGTTTGAAAGAAAATTCACTTAAATAGTAAAACATGTGCATATACAGACAGCGAAAAAGAAAAAGAGAGTATGTGCGGCGTTGCCCTGTGGTGATGTGCTGACCCGGGAAGAGCATCCCGAGATTTATACAGGAAAATCTGTTGTGACAAAAAAAGTAAACACAGTATAATACAATACAAAAAGAAACAAGATAGTACAAGCAAGTATGCAGCTGCATAATCACACTGAAACCTACAACACGTCAGAACTGGTCACTGCACCAAATTTGAGCTTGATCGGTTCCCTCGTATGAGTGTGCTGAGCGTTGAGGGCTGACAGACAGACAGAATGAGAGGCAAAACAGAAGGCCGGGTAGAAGAATCCTAAACACTCCCCCTTGTGAGTGAAAATGAGTGCATTCACGCACGAATTCGGCACGCAAAGCATGCAGCACAAAAAAAGAAGAAAAAAAAGAAGAAGTGAACATGCACTCTAAAAACTTTTGACGTCTAAAGTCACTTGATCAAAAGACGATTGCACCCAACCACATCAACCACATCGTTGGAGGGCGGGGGTAGCGAAGTGAGGGATATAACTGCACCGACCCATAGGCCGACCGCCGGCTTTACCCCAAAAAAAAAAAAAAAAAAAAAAAAACACTCCTGGATCAATCCCAAGCCCATTGATAGGTCCTAAGTGTAATACCTGCTTCGTCAGGATTGCTCCCAGATTTCTGGTCTCTGGCGACAATGTCCGCTGCCTTAGAGATGCACTGATGCAGCAATCAAGTTAAAATCATTTGCCAGCACGGGCCGGAGCAGTGAGGTCTTGCATAGCAACTGCTCATCAATGCCAGCTTGGGGGGTCTCCGGGGATCGGCCACAGGCCTGGTGGTGACAATGCCGCCACTGGTGTCACCACGTTCGTCAGGATCGACCAGCTCTGTCTGTCTGTCTCTCTCATTTCTGATGGTGTGTGTGTGCGCGCGCGCGCGCGCGTGTGTGTATTCGTGTGTGTGCGTGAGTGTAGTCGTGTGTATGTGTGAGTGTGGGTGAATGTGTGTGTGCTACTCTACCTCATTCGTAGTCCCCCTCAATCATTCTTTCTCATTTCCCTTCTCTCCATCCTCCCGCCTCTCATTTTAATTCTCCCCCTTCACTCCCGCCAGCCCACCCCCCTCTTTCTCTCGGTTCCTTCCTAACTATCTCTCTTCATATCTCTGTTTCTTTATCTTCATACTTCTCTTTCCATTCTCGAATTTGTCACTCTCATTCAACATCCCTCTCTCTCCCCCTCCTCCTCCCTCTCCCCCACCAAACCAACTCTCTAACGAAATAAGTACACGCCTTCCCTCCTCATTTCGACTGCCTCTGTCCCTTCTTCCCCCGTCAACTCCCCACCCTCCCCAGGGGCATGGGATGGGCTTCTCTCTCACCCTAACATATACGTGCGCGCGCGCACACACACACACACACACACGGAGAGAGAGAGAGAGAAAGCACAAAGCACTGACTGTCATCTACGTGGCCACAATGGAATCCTACAATGACAGTGCACTGCAGAAAAGTTGCCATCATCTCCAAGTCACCACCGGAATCCTCTTAAAACATGGGCGTAGTTTCTGTCTCCTGCTTGCTGAAACGATCACTGATAACAGTTTGCTTAGAGTATCATGAGCTAAACAGATATACCAACAGTGGGATCACTCTAACGTTACGTGTGAACCTATGTCTGTCTGTCTCTCTTGTCTGTCACATTGTCTCTCTCTCCCTCTCTCATTGAAACTAGACTCAGTAAGAGGGAAAGGGAGAACGGAGTCAATGGGCAGACGGAGAGAGAATGGTGAACGGGGAGGGTGTTTTTTTGTAATTTTAATATATATTCTTTTGTATCTATTTCTGCGCTGTTTATAAAAAAAGGTGCACAAATTTATTTTCAAAAGTCATGTTCGGAAAGCTGTACGGAACAGTAACAACAAGAATAACGGCAACACTCATCGTCATCATCATCATCGTAGTAACAGAAAGGCACCCACTTTTCAGCTCTCTTCCCGTCACTCTGTATGTAAGCCAGCAGTCTTTTGATGCACACACACACACACACACACACACACTTGACCAAACCCCACTCAACCCCACCCCGGAAATCAATCCTGCTCCAACGTTCACTGCAAACGATCCGCACGACGCCGCTGTGGGGGTTGTGGTGGAGGTGTGGTGGGGGGGGGGGAGTGGCAGGAAGAAGGGGGCGGGTGGTGAGAAGCTGTCCCCACCCCCACACCTTACCCCACCGTGAACACGACCTTCACCACGCAGGGAGGGCTCTCTTACCTGTCGCCCCCAACACTCGTACCACTGCACATTTGCCAAGCTGCATGGCTTTTCGACTGTAAAATATGATGCCCCCCCCCCCCACCCCCCCCGCCCCCATTTGTTTGTTCGTTTTTCTTCGATTTGAATAAATGTTCTTCGGTGTTTGCTGAACTCATTTTTACATGTTCTCAAGAAAACAATTGTGACGCACTCAGAATTACTGCCCCTTGGCACAAGGACACCCTTTCGCGCCCATGTCAATGAAATTAGACAAGTTCAATTTATAACCCTCATAAATCAAATCTATGTAACGGAAACCACCACATATTATATGTTTTCGTTTCCAATACGGTCTTCTCTAATCGAATAAATATCAAGAGAATCGAATTATCTTCATACATTCTTTCACAATTAAGGATTGTATTGGCCTACTATCAGATCTTCGGCGAATTAACGTAAAAGTGTCCGGCTGTTTTTTTTCATCACTTCAATATCACTCTTTCCGAAATCATTTTATACAGAGACCTGCAAGGGTCTTCTAGAAATTCTTTCAGTACGTTCGTATGAACATTTGACCCTTTGGGGAGTCACACTGGTCGAGTTGATTCCCCCACCTCCAAAATGCTGTTTTGCCAGGAATCGCCTTTGAGTCGCAAATCGTGTGGTTTTTGTGGCTAACATTCACATATGTGGAGTGATGGCCTAGAGGTAACGCGTCCGCCCAGGAAGCGAGAGAATCTGAGCGCGCTGGTTCGAATCACGGCTCAGCCGCCGATATTTTCTCCCCCTCCACTAGACCTTGATTGGTGGTCTGGACGCTAGTCATTCGGATGAGACGATAAACCGAGGTCCCGTGTGCAGCAAGCACTTAGCGCACGAAAAATCCACTTCGACAGGAAAAACAAATAAAACTACACACAGGAAAAATTTTAAAAAATGGGTGGCACTGTAGTATAGCGACGCGCTCTCCCCTGGGGAGAGTAGCCCAAATTTCACACAGAGAAATCTGCTGTCATAAAAAGAAATACAAATACAAATACATATGTCATGTTCCCCTGCTTCAGAATACAATACATATTGATTTGAAGAATTTCCGTTCAAAATTCATATCGTGGAAATAAGCGATATCAGTCAGGAAAATGAAGTTTACCAACCGAGCACCTATCATATCCTCCCAAACACACAAAGGAATAAAGCACACTGGTTTTAAACGTTATTTAGAGTGTTCTGAGGAGAGAGTTGGTGTTCACGCTGATGTCGGAAGAACGCATTTTGGCTGCGCTCGTGTGTCGTGATTTTTTGGCGACTTGTTATGAGCCTTTCTCTTCAGAATAGTTCTCTTTTTTATTTTTTATTTTATTTATTTATTTTTTGTTGTTGTTGTTGTTGTTGTTGTTGTTGCTACAGTTCATTAAAACAAAACTTTTAGTGTGTATTATTTTCAGTGCACTGTTTCAAATTCCTGTACTTTTTTTTCGTTTTTCAGTGCATTATTTCAAAGGTGCCTGTAAATTCTACTTTTCCATCTTCTCTGGCAAGGATGGCAACCGGTCAGCACTCTGTGGAAGGTGAGCGTGTTTATACTTAAAAATCATCTTGCTTTTAATGAAAAATCCTTCTCCTCATCAGAGATTTGTGCTGCTGCTGAAAAAACAACAACAAACAAAACAAAACAACATGTGGGTACAATTCTATCGAAGGCGCACAATAATAGATGGGTTGTGGCGAATCTAGATATCCCAGTAGACAAGATGCCAGACAAAAATTAACAATTAAGTGCTTTTTCCTCAGGGGGGTCCGTGTCGAAGTTAAGGCTCAGAACCCTTTTGTTGTCAGAGCTCCTGAAAGAAATTATGTCGATTCAGATGAGCCCCTTTCAACCAAACTCATCATAGGGAATGTGCCTCTCTTTTTCTGACGAAGAATTATTGTGTGCGGTCAAAGAACTGGGTGTTTCTTTGCACTCTAAACTCATGCCAGAGAGAGACAGAAATGAACATGGAAAACCTACCAGATAGAAAACCGGTAGACGTTTTGTTTACATCGGAATTCCTCCCGTCCCCCGCCCCCAAACAGTCCTGATCGGCCTTTTCAGAGCCTCACTATACCACAAGGAGCAGATTGTGGCTGTTCAACAGCAAGAGGCAGAGTGCCGAAAGTGTCTGACGAAGGGACACATAACATAAAAATGCACAAACCCTGCCAGATGCAAACAGTGTTTTCAGAGTGGTCACAAGGCAGAGGAGTCTGGATGCTCAGAGCGCACACAACGATCCTGTGCAGTCAACTACAACACGAAGCAACAGAACAATTAAAGCAGTACCAAAATGACCTAAACCAACACACAGCAAAACATTAAACAAAGCACTTCTCAAACCACTAGAGGCAAGTCCAGAACGAGGAATCGTCAAACCACCCTCACTTCCTACAGACGCGAAGACGATGAAAGTCTACCGTCTACCCAGTGAAGGATAGATTCCTCAGTGACGGCTGGACTGCACTCAAATACTGACCCGGCTTTGTCCATGTACTTGACCAGATTTGATCATGTCTTGCATGTCTTGATTTGTTTCGCGTTCGATGGAATGCTTGCCAGTGATTTCTTTAAATGCTACAGAGCTTAAAAACAAAACTGAAAAGGCAGTCTATTCTATTATCTAAAAAAAGGAAGATATGGTGTATCACTACAAGAAGCTCGTATAACAGACAATGATGTTATAACTTGGGAAAAACAGTGGGGGAAATACATTATCGACAGGTTTCAGGCCGAAGGTTGGTGGCCGGGGGGGAGGGGGGGGGCGGGGAGGTAGGGGGCTTGGGGTGGAGGGGGCGGGCGATGGTGTTAGTTTACTAACATATTTCAGGGTCAGTTAATACAGATAGAAGTGAAGACAGGAAATTGATTATATATACATTCAAACGGAGGTCATCGTTACTGTAGTTGCAACCGTGTATGTCCCAAACGTTCAACTTCACTTTCATGATAAACTCAGTAACCTTTTATATGACTACTCAGATGTAAATCTGCTTATACTCGGGGATTTTAACTCTGTCGTGAACAATGAGCACGACATTATTTCAGGTCACCGTCACAATAACCTGAAGGTCGAAAAGGTCAGACAGTTCACAAACACTCACGGGTTGACCTATGTTTGGACAGTTTTTCACGACACAGAGAAAGATTTCACATGGTGGCGTTTCCATCCATTGATGACACGTCGGTCAGACAACCGTTTTGCGAATGAAATGGCGTTACAGGATTGTGTTTCGTGTGAACATCTCACAGTTGCTGACATAGATCATAAAGCGATTGTCGTCGAACAAAAAAAAACAACCAAAAAAAAAACTGACTTCGTCAGGGACCCTGGATACAGCATTTCAATAATAGCTATTTTGAAGTGATAATTTTGTAAAGAGCATGAATGATCAGTTAAAGTATTAACACCTAATGAATTAAACATAGGAAACAGTTTTATTGAACGCTGGGAACTTTGTCAAATGGAAATTGATTTTTTTTTTGTTGTTGTTGTTGTTGTTTGTTTGTTTGTTTGTTTGTTTTTTGCATCGACTACGGCCTATATCATGCTCACAAGAAGAGAAATGACATAGGAAAGTTACAGGCACGCCTCAGTGAACTTGAACACCTACTATCACACATACAAACAATAAACAATATAACGATAAAATGTTAAGTTTAAAACGTCAGTTGGATACCATTGCACTTGCGAAAGCAAAGGGGGCGCAAACACAAGCGCGCGCTAAATGGGTAGAGGAGGGAGAGAAAATACTACAAAAATTTCACTTTAGAAAAAGCAAGGGGAAAATGTAATACTATGATTAAGACCAGTGAAGGAAAGCCAGTTGAAGACCAAAAAGGAATTTTGGCAGAACAAGTGAAATACTACTCAAACGTATACAACCAGTCTTCAGAAATTGGAATTGAGGACATTAACACAGCCATCAATGATTTTGTTTCTATCAAAGAATTCCCTAAATCAAATCAATATGAAGCTGCATCATGTGAAGGACAAGTAACAGTTGAAGAAACAACCAATGCTATCAAACTAATGAAAAATGGATCCAGCCCAGGTAGTGATGGAATAACCGTGGAATTTATAAAAGTCTTTTTTAAATCAAAACAGACTCTTTTAATGAATCTTTCCAGACCGGTGATATGTCTTACACTCAAGGACAGGGGATGATTATTTTATTTTATAAAGGTAAAGAACTTCAACGGGATCAGCTAACCAACTGGAGACCAATCACTCTTACAAACACAGATTACAAAATATTAGCTAACGTTCTATCTGAAAGATCATGTCGTGTTATCATTAAACTAGTATATGAATATCATGTAGGACACATCAAAGGTAGAAATATTTCAACAACTATTAAGTCCATTGATGATGTCATAGATGATTTAAATCATACTGGTAAACCTGGGTATCTGATTGCTCTGGACTACTGTAGGGCATTTGACTCTATTTCAAGAGATTTTCTTTTTCAGGCTTCCAATCAATTTAGTTTGGGGAAACAGTTGATTAAATGGAAACAAGTGCTAAGTAATAAGACATTTAGTAGCATTAACCACGGAAGATGGGTATCAAAAACCTTCCCAGTAACATGTGGAATAAGACAAGGATGTCCGTTTCTCCCTCTTTCTTTCATACTAGCTGGTAATAAAATTGAGAAACAGCAGCATCAGAGGTATAAGTGTCCTATCTCCAGGCAACAAGAACGAAGAAATGAAAATAAAACAGCAGATGATACAACGCTTTTCATTCAAATGAGGAAAGGCATAACTGAGGCATCGGAAATACTGGATGCCTTTGCAATATTCTATGGTCTGAGACTAAACAAGGATAAAACAGAGCTATTGTTATAGGAAACATTCAGCCGGAAGGGGATGTTCCCTTCAAGGTAACTGACAAAATAAAGCTTTTTAGGAATCCACTTTCAGAATGCAACCAAAGCAAAAAAACAAAAACACAAAAAAACACCAAAAAAAACCCAAACCAAACAAACAAAAAAACCCAAAAAAAACAAAAACAACAACCAAAAAAACAACAACAAAAAACGGTGAGGACAACTGGCTAGGGAGAACTGAAAAAATGAACAAACTTATCAAATTATGGAGTAAAGATATCTAAGTATACATGGTAAAATAGTCATAACTAAAAGTCTATTACTAAGTCAGTTCACATACGTAATGCAGTCTATTGGACTCCCAGACAAAGTACTTAGCATCATAAACAGAACCTTATATAAATTTATTCGGCAAAGAAGATATTCAAGTAAAAATTAAAAGAAAACTGATGGAAGGAGACACACAGAATGTCGGCTAAAAATGATTAACACAGCTTTTTTTTTTTTTTTTGCTTTTTTTTTTTTTTTTTTTGAAGCATGCAATTTTAAATGGGCTAGTAAACTATACTTCTCAAAAGATAACTTGAGTTATATTCCAAAATGGAGTTTCTAAAGACTCGCAACAAGTGCAAGAGTTTTTGCTGTTGTTTTTTAATAAACAGTCGCCCACCTGATAAAATGCTAAAAACTATTCCAAATGAGTTCTGGAGAACAGTCCTGGAAAAGTATATGGAATTTAAGAACTTCTTCACAAAAGAAGAGATCAATAGACACACCTTTCATCAACAGCTGCTGTGGAATAACTCAATGATAAAACATGAAGGAAAAAACTTTTTGTTCCCTAAATGGAAAGACAAAGGCTTAGAAAAAAAACAACCAGTGACATCATATGTAAAAATAATAATCGGCTTTTGAGTTTAGCTGAGGTACAAAATAAAGTTGGACAGAATTTCGCAGTCACACTATTTTAGTATAATGCAGTAATTAATACCATTCCAAATGACCGGAAAACATGTATCCAGAGAAATTATATTGATTCATACACTGTCACGGAAATCCTGTGCGACGTTAAATTATTGTCTTCTAAGTCATCTGACATAGTGAAAGCAATTGACTCAAGATTAATGCAGAAGAACAATAGCGTAGGAAATAATGTAAATCAAACTTGCGCTTATGGGTTCTGGTTTCGAAAACTTAATTTCGTACTTGAAGAAAAGGTATGGCTACTTGCATGCACGACAACAAAAGAAATGAGACAAAGAGAATTGCATTGGAAAATCTTACACAATATACACCCTACCACTACCAGCATTTTACTGCATAAGATGAAAGTAACAGACAGTGACAAATGCTCACTATGTACAGACTTCATCAAACATTTCTTTTACTTTTGTAGCCCAGTGCGAAAATTCTGGACAGAGATAGACCATTATTTAACTGGTTTGTTGGGGAAGCGAACCAACCTGACAATAGAAAACATTATGTTCGGAGTTGAACAACGCGACCTTTCTCTAAAAGCGTATTGTATAATCAACGAAGTAATTTTGAGATTGCCAAAATGTGCATCAGTATTGCAAAGAAAAAAAATCATCTTCTCTTTCGTTTCTAATCTTCGAGCACCAGTTACTATACTGATCAGTTTTCTTCAACCGAACAAATTCAACTCTGATAATACTTCAGATACTGAATGCTTTGACTGAAATATAGAGTACGGAACTCGTTTAGCCCAATCTCAAATCAACTACATATTTTGATTAAATCAAATGGACGTCGCACAGTTGACACTGATACACGATAGGCAGTATCGATCGATCGCACACACTCAGACAACGCACGCTCGCGCATACACCCTTACACACACACACACACACATAAATAAATAAAATAAAATAAAATAATGCCAGTTCCTGAAGGAGGGAGAGAGTGAATAGAGTGAATGAGTCATTACACAGAGTGTGTAGCACACCAGAGCAAGATAAAACCCAGACACGCATACTGTTATGCCGAAGATTAAAAAGTGCAGAATCTGTCCATCAGTAGAATATCACTCAGATTAAAAAAAAATGTGCATGAATGATGTGCATGTATATGTGTGTGTGTGTGTGTGTGTGTGTGTGTGTGTGTGTGTGTGTGAGGGGGGGGGGGAGGAGTGTTTTTGCTTTCCTTTGTTTTGTTTCTTTGTTTTGTTGTTGTTGCTGTTGTTGTGTTGTATTTTGTGTGTTTGTGGTTGTTGCTGTTTTTTTGTTTTTTTTTGTTTGTTTTTTGTTGCTGTTTTTTTCTCGGCCAATGAAGAATGACACGTGAAGAGCACTAAAAATGAAAGAAAAAAAGAGTGCTCCGTGATATTGCAAATGCAACTGAGGCCCAAAAAAATAGTGCTCCGTGATATTGCAAATGCAACTGAGGCCAAAAAAATAGTGTTCTCTGGTGATTTTACAATTGTTTTCCATACGAAGCCACACGATTCAACATCTTGAAGGTAATTGTGAGGCCATCGTGATACCAACCTGATATCTATAAATGTAATAAGATTTTGTCTAACTCTCTTAACAGGAAAGGTTTCAAGAATGTGATTTTACGGGGGCGATAATTTTATAGTGTGGTCTTGTTTGCTGTTGATTATTAACTAGTTTTGGACAGTTTTGGGTAACATGATTTCAAATTTACATTAATTTTGTTTGATGTATCTGTTAAAGTGAAACTGGTGATGGTAAAAGAAGCAGAAGAAATGGTGTCAAGAGAGAGCAAACATGAAACAATCTCTCGTCAAAGGTTGAGAAAGTCCCAGACTGCATTATAAATGTTGAAGAATCGACTGGTGAGCCCTTTGTATTTCTAATACAAACGGCTGCAGTTTCAGTTTGAGAAGCTTCAGTCAAGACATAAACAGTGACTGCTGTAATCTGCACACTTCCTATATCGCATGGACATGTCGGCACATTTATGAGAACCTAAACCCATAGCATGGAGATTGCTATTACACGCTTCAGAATTATAAAACCTAACCTTCGATGATGAAGTTGTTCAACAACAGCCAAAAACTATAAGGCATTCCTCCGAGACATCGGAGAAAGTATTTTACGAGCCAGAACGCCATTTTGCCAACAGATAAGCACAAAAGAAAACTAGTTATAGAAAAATGCACATTAAGCATCAGAAGGACTTGCAATATTTGACTATGGAGACTGGGAAATGATACTTCAAGCTGCAGAATAAGAAAAGGCGTGGTAACCAAACTATCACCACAGCTGCTGCAGGTAATACCTGAGATATCCAGTCTGTTAGAGAAGTACTGATAAAAGAATTTAAACAAGACCCGGAGGATCTACACAGGTTTGCTTTCGAACACGTGTGCCAGGTGATTGGCATAGAAATCATCAGCAGACAGGTGATCGTGACATTTTTTGAGTTGTGCAATATGTACTTACGTGCTCTGGCAGAGAAAGCCTCCAGATCTCAGTACAAAGCACAGAAAATGGAGAGGAAAAAAGTCGACGCTCTTGGCAGATACTGTCGTTTTCTTCCCGTAACCAGAAAGGAAGGTACAAATCGTACATCAGTGCAAATTTAAAACGAATTTCAACTAACTCCGTAGGACATCCGACTACCGAATAATATCGTCCGTATGGAGCCAATGGAGGTTCCGAGACTTTTCTGAGCTGCACAGAAGGTACGGCTGCAGCTTTTCTCCCTGGTTAAGAAAATAATCACAGCTTCAATTTCAGCTTCTGTGCTTATTGTCGGGATCTGGATGCTTTCTCTGCCAAAGTATTTCTGTTTGTTGATGATTTTTTTGTCAATCACCTGACACACATGCTCGAAAACTAGCCTGTGTGTGTAACTCCTCTACTTCATCTTGGTCTTGTTTAGATTCTTTGTCGGCACTTCAACAAACTGGACCTCACATGTTTTGCCTGCAGCAGCTACAGTGAGATTTTGTTTGCCATGCTAAAAGGTCAAAACACCTTATTCTCCGAAAGAGCCTTTCATCTTTTTCCTCTGTTCTGCAGCTTGAAGCACCGTTTTCCAGCCTTCATATTCACATACTGTAGTTCCTTCTGTTATCCACATCCCTTTTTCTTTGATTAATGTTCTTCCTTCTTTGTTGAAAATGATGCAGTCTAGTTTGAAAATTGCTTTCTACAGTGTCTCAGAGGAACAACTAGACGTTACTGGCTGCTGAGCAGGTTCTTCATATACTATGGAAATCCTTCAACGACAAAGGTTCTTTGTGAAGTGTTAATAATAATATCCAAGGTGCCCATGCCCTTGGCTTTGGTTTCCAGAAGCTCGCAAAGACATTTTCCAGGCTATACGGGGAGTTAGCAGATTCCAACTGTTTCCGTATATATATATATATATATATATATATATATATATATATATATATATATATATATATATATATATATATATCTTTTCGCTTCTCTTAAGCTTCTCCAGCTGTTTGTAATTAGTTTCTTTTCTTACTTTTCTATTGCAAATCTTTTGCAGTCAGGCTTGAAAAATGGTTTTCCCAATGTTTTACAGGAATGCTTAAAGTTTTGGGCTGCTGTTGAACAACTTTATTATCTTTTATGGATGTCCTTAAACGGCAAAGTGTGTTGGGGGTTGTTGTTTTTTTGTTTTGTTTTTTGTTGTTGTTGTTGTTTTGTTTGTTTGTTTGTTTTATTCTGCAGCGTTCATAGCAATCTCCGTGTTACCCATGCTCTGGGCTTAGGCACTCAAACTTTGCAGATATGTCCATGTGATATGAGAAGTCTGGAGGTTTCAGCAGTCTCCGTCTAACTATGTGTTGATTGAAGCTTCTCTAACTGAACCTGCAGCCGTTTGTATTAGAAAAAAAAAGATAAAAGGCTCTTCAGTCGATTCTTCACCATTTATAATGCAGTCTGGGACTTGCTTTACTTTCGATGGGAGATGGTCTATTGTTTCATGCTTGCTCTTTGTTGACACCACTTCTTATATCTTCTTATACCATCGCCAAGTTCACTTCAGCAGATACACAAAAATGTAAATGTGAAATCATGATACCCAAACTGTCCACTAATCATAAATTAGAAACAAGAGCACACTATAAAACTATCACCCCCCACCCCCACCCCCAGCCCAGCCCCGAAAAAACAACAACAAAACAAACAACATTCTTGAAAAATTTGCTGTTTAAGGGTTGGAGACACAGACATGATTTGTTACCTTTATAAGCATCAGGCTGGTCCCACGATAGCCTCTCAGTTACCTTCAAGACGCCAAATCGTATATCTTCGTGTGGAAAACAATTGTAAAATCATCACAGAACACTCTAAATACGTTTAAAACCAGTCTGCTTTATTACTGTGAGTGTTAGGGAGGAGGTGGTAGGTGCTGGGTGGGTAAACTTCATTTTCTTGACAAATATCGCTTATATGCACGATATATACAATGTACTTTGAACGAAAATTCTTCAAATCAATATGTATTGTATTCTGAAGCAGGGGAACATGACATATGTAAATGCTAGCACAACAACCACACGGTTTAGCGACTCAATGACGATTTCTGGCAAAACAGTATTTTTGGGGTAGGGGAAGCAACTCGACCAGTGTGACTCCCCAAAGGATCAAATGTACATCCAACCGTACTCAAAACTCCTGCAGGTCTCTGAATAAAATATTTTTTGGAAAGAGTGATACTGAAGTGATAAAATAAAACAATAGATTTCTCTGTGTGAAATTCGGGCTGCTCTCCCCGGGGAGAGCGCGTCGCTACACTTAGAGCGCCACCTTTTTTTTTCTTTTTTTCCTGCTTGCAGTTTTTTTTGTTTTCCTATCGAAGTGGATTTTTTTCTACATAATTTTGCCAGGGACAACCCTTTTGTTGCCGTGGGTTCTGTTACGTGCGCTAAGTGCATGCTGTACACGGAACCTCGGCTTATCGTCTGACCGAATGACTAGCATCCAGACCACCATATATATATATATGTGCGTGCGTGCGTGTGCGCGCGCGCGCGTGTGTGTGTGTATGTGTGTGTGAGTGTGTGTGTGTGCGTACGCGCGTTTGCGTGTGTGCCTGTGTCAAAAAAGGGGTACATTTCTTCTTCGCTACCTGATGCAATCCCGTTCAAAATATTGAAAGTGGAATTGTGAACAGCGTTTGTCTGTTGTTAGGACTAATGGCAAGTCGTCAAAGGTTTTAAAGCCAAGTTGTCAAAGGTTTTAGTGGAGTAGGTGCACTGCTTATGACAGCTTTCAGGAATGGCACGGCCACTATTCTAGCCATAGTTCCTTTCCTTTTTTTTCTTTTTTCAAACTTCGTACTGGTACACACGCATACGCACACACGCGCGCGCGCGCGCGCACACACACACACACACGCACACACACACACACCATGTAGGCATACATGCTTTTATGTAAATAGATTTTTTTTTTAAGGCAGAGGCAATTATCTTCTTCGCTAACACGCACGAGAGGCAGGGACACATATAGATAAAGAAACAGAGACAGGGACAGATAAAATACAGTGATAGAAGAGCAGGAACAGAGAGAGAAACAGAGACAGAGAGATGGGGATGCAGATGTTTTTATTCATATAAAGGCCACTGCTTCTCATGAAGGGGTACAACACACAAACACGCACAGTCACTGAAGAAAATCACGAAGTTGCAACAGATCTGAAATGCAATGCATTGTACAAGTATACTGACAAATTCCTTATGACGCTTTCTTTTTCAGATGCTAGAAGTAGACGAACGAAATTGACTGGGATGTCTATAAAAAGCAGGTGGGATATATCGTACTCTCAAAGCAGGACAACATAAAACAATATGCAGCTCATCTTCATTTCCACTTTTGCACAACGGACACATTAAATCAAGTGCAGAATGTTTCCTGTAACGATAATAATGCTAAGATATTCCTGAAATAGCAAAACGAAATCTTGTCATAATAAATTTCAAGTGTCTGTCTAAGTTCATAGGCAGGTAAATCTTAACGTCATGACCAGTACAAAATGTCCTATATACGCAAAACCTATCACTATTATTCACATGAAAATTCAACTCTTGCCATATACACGCAATCAGTCTATCTTTAAGGAGAGAGAGAGAGAGAGAGAGTGTGTGTGTGTGTGTGTGTGATTACATAGCATAAACAGACGACGTTTCAGTCCAGTGAGTGTCCAATTAATCAATTAATTTCCACTGTGCTCATCAGACTATGCAGCCCTTGAAGAAACTGATAACACTTTTATACTAAGTAAATGCTGTTGTCTTTAGTTCAGGTGAGATTTCGACGGACTGACTTGAAGAACATTCCTTGTACGGCTCTATAATCTTCGTCCTAATCGTCATGATAAAACAGCAAATTGATACTGTTGATAATCAGTGTTCCTCTCTGTATGTCTCAGTCACTGTTCCTCCCTCTTTTCCCCTCCCCCTCTCCTCTTCCTCCTCCTCATTCTCTTTCTTTGCCCTCTGTAATACCACTGAAATATATATCTCCACTCCTCCCACCCCACCCCACACCCCTCTCCTCATTTGTCTTCTTTTCCCTCCCTACCTAGCCCCCATTCTCTCTCTCTCTTGCCCTCTTTTAGCATTCTTTCTAACCCTCTCTCTCATTTATCATTCAAATCATCTATCCCACCCACTCATTAATCACTGTCTATCTCTCCTGTCTCCATGGTGTGTCCTGCAAACTCCCCCAGCACACACACACACACACACACACACACACACACACACACACACACACACATATGTACAATTCTGGAAACAGAGAAAAACTGAATACAGTAGATTAGACTTCTACAACAAAATTAAAAGAAACGATTATCAAATTGAGAATTATCTAACTGATAAAATCGATCCTGCTCACAAACAAGCTCTTTGTCAACTCAGAATAAGCGCACATTATTTAAACATCGAACGAGGAAGATATGCAAACATTCCCAGAGAAGAGAGTTTATGTGCTATATGTGAAGTTGTTGAAGATGAATTGCATTTCTTAGATTCGTGTATCTTATTTCATAATTTGCGAAGCCATCTAATCACTACTATACAGCAGTATGATCATCAATCAAATGTGATCTCTAGAAAAATACAAAACAATATACTAAAACCAAGTGATTTATTCACCTGCGATGACTGTCAAAAAACGCTTGCCAACTATGTATTTCAGTGCATGCGTATTAGATGACCGTTTATTTCTTTGTTCCCTTTGTTCTTTGTTGTGTCTATTAATCCTTCGGGATTTTATGACAATAAATGAAGTCAAGTCAAGTCAAGTCAAGTCAAGTCAAGTCACACACACACACACACACACACACACACACACACACACACACACACACTTCTCAAAAACAAAGCCGACAAACAGAGACAACAGACACACACACAAAGCGAAAAGCAATACCTCGGCGAGTCACAATGATTCCCACAATGTAATCGTGCCAAGACAGAATTGAAAATTCAGTGTAAACACACACACACACACACACACACACACACACATATCACAGAGGGGAGGTTTTCACCTGACTGAATAATTCATTGTGCCTTACTCCGATCTTCACCTTGCTAATAGCTCCACACGGCGATATAACACCATGGGCCACACGTCACAAAACACCGTCCTCTCACTCCAGCATTCAATTTTCATGGCCGCCAGTTTCCACTTGTAATGCGCGCGAACAGTTGATACGATCAAAACTGATAATTAAAATACTCGCCATTTTCTCTTTCTGCATTTCTGCATGAGTCACTGTACGAACGAATTCTAGTAAAGCAGATTACATTTTAAATTTGATACGGTTAGGGTGGCGACATGTGCTCGCTCGTGAGCGCGTGCTCCTATACACAAACATGCATACAAGCACACACACACACACACACACACACACTCACTCACTCACTCACACTCTCTCTCTCTCTCTTTCTCATCTCAATAATTTTAACTGCAATAATCTGATCGAAACAAACAGTATCTGGTTATTTTTAATGTGTGTGTGTGTGTGTGTGTGTGTGTGTGTGTGTGTGTGTGTGTGTGTGTGTGTGTGTGTGTGTGTGTGCCTGTCAGGGTGGATTTCTACTACAGAATTTTGCCAGATGACAACACTCTCATTGCCATGGGTTGTTTGTCAGTGCGCCAAGTGCGTGCTGAACATGGGACCTCAGTTTATCATCCCATTTGAAGGATTATACGCCCAGTTCCATTTTCCATTCAAACTTAAGAGAAATAAGGGCGAGAGCAGGATTCGAACCAAGACCCTCACGGACTCTGTATTGGCAGATGAGCATCCTATCTATTCTGCCACCTTGCCCGCAATAAACAACATCTCCTACTGTCTGATCCATCACTCCTCGATGCCCTACTGTTTTGACTGGTACCATGAACTTCCTGCACTGAGCATGTTCCCGATCAAACATAATGATCTTTATCAATCATCCAGGGCGACACGGGCTGGTATGAATATCACACACACACACACACACACACGCACGCACGCACGCACGCACACACACACACACACACACACACACACACACACATACACACACAATCACATGTAAATTTTGTCTAAGTGCACATGATCTCCATATAGAAAAAGGCAAATATACATGTACAGAAAAATATACACAAGAGTATGTCAAACCTGTGGTTATCAAATGATGAGTATCATTTTCTCGAGATATGTGTTATATACAATCAATGCCTGACCAGCGGGTTGGGTTTATGCGAAGGTAAGGTATCTGCTCCTTTTTTCATTAACAGCGGGTATTGTGTAGAATAAGTAGATCACTTCACACGCTTTGACACCTCATTGAAACTGAATTACGAGAGGCTTTATGAAATGATACAAAGTCTGAATTAACAATCTTTTATAATACTGATACTATGTAAATACGACCCTGCACAACCTCAGCTAGCACAATATAGCGCAATAGCTATACATACAAACATATATATATATATATATATATGTGTGTGTGTGTGTGTGTGTGTGTGTGTGTGTGTGTGTGTGTGTGTGTGTGTACACCTATATCTATGACGATTTCGAAACATACACCACATAATCCCACACGTTATACTCAGTTTTGTTACTGTGTCCACAAACCTCTATTAATGATTTTCATGACAAATAAATATACAATTTTCTAATTCAAATTCTAAGTTTAATTCTAATTTACACACACACACACACACACACACACACACACACACACCTGATAACACCGGTAACTCGGGACGAAAATAACCCATCAACAAGAAGCGATCAAGATAGGAAAGGCGCCGAGACAGAAGCCAAAAACTAAACGAGAAAACAAGAAAGGTGAAGAATGTTAACAGTGCCGTAGGCGGACGAGAGGGGTGCAAAAGGTTACGAGGTATAAGAACAAGGGGAAGAAACTTTATAACGACTTTGCGGTGGCTGGAGCCTTACAAACAGACAGACATTCAGACCCCTCAGAGGCCAGGGAAGCTCGGGATGCCGTGAGGAGATGGGGAGGGCAGGTGGTGGCGTGTCAGCCATGGCCTAAAATACCTGGGGTCGGGGAAAAAGGGCCTCTTCCACTCCGCCCCAACCTTTACAACCTGTTTGAAGACGCCACCTACAGTGAGGTCAACATCTTATGTCGTGCGATGTGGGCAGCGAGGGTATGGATGGAGAGAGAGAGAGCGAGTGAGAAAGAGACACTTTTTCTTAATTCTGAGTATAATGGACAAACATATAAAAATGGTCTTCATCCTCTACACAGTCTTATATAGACAGTACGACTGTGCGATACCATTACCGTGTATGTTCATATTGCTGTTAATCGGTAACACTCAACATCTGATCTGGGATAAAGCCTCACGAAAACAAAAAATGCTTATTTCCTGTAAATATACACAAACAATCAGGTTGTCCTTGATCAACATACAAACTATACCTTTCTCTGTCTCTCACTGCACCAGACCATTCTTGAAAAAACATAACTGTCAAACGTTGCTTAAATATGCTTAAAAATAAAGTAACATATGAGAGAGAGAGGGGGGGGGGGAGGGAGGGAGATTGGCCGAGGGAAACCGTAAGACAGAATACAACAGAGAGATGAGGAGAGAGACAGAACTCAAAACAAAACTTCATTTCTCATGGATTGAAAGAGGAGAGACGAAGACATATTCTTATTGTTCACAATAAAAGAAAGACAGGAAAAACCCATGGCAGACAAGACATTCAACATGGAATATGACAGAATTATCAATTAGATAAAAATTTAAAAAAACACAATGTAATCCCATAACACACACACACACACACACACACACACACACAAGCGGGAGAAGTTTTATTGTTCACAGATGCAGACATCCCCCAAGCAGGACTAGTCGTCAAGAACATTAATATGGAATATAACAGAAGCAGCTGAAATGAAAATATCGTGAAATTTTCAGAGTCAGAAACGAAAAAAAGAAATAGAGTGTGGAGGGGGGGAGAGTGGGGAGGTGGGTGGGTGAAGAGAGATTGGGGGAAGAGACAGAGACTGAAACACAGAGCAAGCTACAAAGACAAGCAGAAAGAAAAGACAGCCTTTCCGTGCCTTGCGAAATAACTTTTCCGAAGATACGGCACACCTTTTGTTTCCAACTTCTTTGCGTAAGTAAGATTCGAAAATATGTCTGTCACAAATGGCCACTATTCTTTGCAGTCTTCATTCACTGTGTGTCCTATCGAAATTAGTTTAAAATGCAGTTAGTTCTCGGAAGAAATATCAATTGTTTTTTTTTGTTTTTGTTTCTCTTATCTCTTTTTTACTCGAGGAAGGTCATCAGCTGGCAGTCTTTTGATTAAAACAACCGGAGGGATAAATTTGTTCACATACAACACTCATAACACTGTTGAATAAAGCCTGCTGAAGCTACTAGTGCTTGTGTGTGTGTGTGTGTGTGTGTGTGTGTGTGTGTGTGTGGAAAACGCTAACAAATCCATTTTCTCTGGAAATACTTTGTCTGCCAATATCAATTTTGTTTCAAAATTGGCATTGCGTTTTAGCACTGAAAGTCTACTTGCTTCCGATCTAAACGTGCGTGGTTCGATCTCCCTATAATGCCTTATTTTCCCCAAAGCTTAAAATACTTAATACAGAACATAATTTTAACGAGATTTTATATCTTTTTTAATGATTCCTTTACTGGATACAGTGCATATCACAAGTGAGTATTGCCTATCTTCTTGTTCAAAATGCTCTTTTGTCTTTGTTTGCATTGTAATCATGTGTACTGTTGAATAATTACAGATTATTTGAACCAAAAAGTGCTCAGTTGACAATCAATGCTTCTTCGGTTATTAAACACAAACATCCCTGCCCCCGTCCTGCCCCCTCCCATCCTTCACGACCTCCTCAACACCCCACACACAAGGCCATTCACCGGAAGCACGTCAAACATAGAACACGCTCTCAGTCACCCTTCAGAGAGGTTTTCCACACCATGTGTGTTCCCGGCTGGTGGGACAAAAAAAACCCAAACAACAACAACAACCGCGTTCTGTGTATTGATCAAATCTTCCCGACACAGCACACGCTTACACTTCACTGAAAACGAGCAGAGGAGCCGGTAGGCTTTTTGATACCACTGAGCAGTTAACGTCGTCACTGTATCTGTCAGATCACTCAAAACAGATTAAAAAGAATCAAAACAAAATAACGAAACACCCCCAAAGTTATTTATCGAGGCAATGCAGTTTTGAAGTTTTATAACAAATTGATTATGTGCATGTGGAGAGGGAGAGGGAGAGGGAGATGATGTATTTTCCTCTCCGTGTGTGCATGTGCGTGCGTGCGCGCGCGTGTGTGTGTGTGTGTGTGCGAGCGCGCGTTCGCGTAATTTGTGTGCTGCGTGTGGCTGTGCGAATTCGCGCTCAATATACAGTTTTCGTTTCAAAGTATATAATTATTATAATGAAACTGATGTTCTAATGCAAATCAAGCCAATTTTATTCAGTCTGTGCTCAAGTGAACGCACGAATTGGTTGAGCATTTCGAGTAAGCAGCCAATATGTGTGCCTGAATCCATCTTAATATATATGTCTGTCGTGGCATTCTACCTGGTTTGCCGAAATTGTGTTTGCTCCTTACTCCCGCCCCTCTCACACCCTTCAAAACCTCTGGATAAACGTGATTAAAACGTTTCCTTATCATGATAGACAATATAGAATTAAGAAGTAAAAATCATGGTTGAAATGACTATCTATAATTCCAAGGAAATGATCAACGACCTTCCCCAGACAGCCTATCCAATTTACTGGTGATATTGCAAAGATCCTATCATCGGCAAATGTAGCTGAACACTTTTTTTCACGCTATTTCTCTCCTTGCACGCGTCTTCTTTTCTGGGATGACACTGATCTCACGAGTTTAGTTCACCTTCCACCCAGAATGAAAGACCATGGTGGAGGTGGAAGGGGGGTGCAGG
The DNA here is from genome assembly GCA_011634625.1 of Babylonia areolata. Lineage (NCBI taxonomy): Eukaryota > Metazoa > Mollusca > Gastropoda > Neogastropoda > Buccinidae > Babylonia > Babylonia areolata. The sequence continues at coordinate 13,590 of JAAQRG010126927.1, read as the reverse complement.
TAGCGAGTAGAAGAAGAGGAGGGAAGCAAAACGCTAACGTTAAAGTGAAGGAAACCATGACAGGCAAGGCAAACAGAGGGGAAGACCACCTCGCCAAGCTTTCCAGCCTCAGAGGAGCCTTGGCTTGCAGATAACAGCGGCGGCATCTTCCTATCTTCACTTGTTGGGACGCTATATGTTTACTTCGCCCTTGCAGCTTGACTTATCTTTATTTACTTCTGGCGCTGAGATGCAAATGAGGATATAATCTTCTTTCTCTCTCTCTTTTTGGGGGATGGAGGGGTGGGGGTGGGCGGCTAGGTGGAAGAGTAAGGAGGAGGGGTGAGGGGGGGATACTGTAGATATCAGTAGCAAGAGGGTAAACGCAACGAAGGGAATGGTGAACTTTGCTGATGTGGTTGAACCCTCACCTCACCCCATGCTTCCAAACCCACACCCCTCTCCGTACCCTCATCTCTCTCTTCACAACTCCTCATCCTCCTCTGACGTTAGGCTGTTCTTTCAAATCTTAGTTCCCAAGGAAAAAACACCAAGCTCTCAACAAAGATTTCCATTCCCACTCAATGCATAATAGTACCAACCGACCACCACTACCCCATCCCACGCCTTTCCTCCTTCCCCATCCGCTCATTCCAGACACGGGACGAGATGAGTAACGTTCCCACACCAGAATAACCAACGCACCTACACCACCAGTCCGTCAAACATGAGAGCCCCGTACACAAGAGGTAACATTCGCTAAGTTCCGTCAGTGAATGATGCAGGAAACAGATGGCATGGGCCCGACACGCACACCCTCCATCCCGTGAAACCCCAGCTTGCGATGGAACTCGAAACCCTCCGACTGTTTTTGTTGTTGTTGTTTTTTTTTATTAGCTCCCCTTCATTTGCCTTCGTATGCCTTACTTCGCAGGCAGGCAGTTTGGGGAGTGTTTTCTTCGTGGTTTTAAAAAAGATTATAAAACAAAAAGAGAAACAAACCCATTAAAGTCGTCATGACCTACAATTATCAAACCCATTCCTTGTTTGACAAGCCATACATCTGGCAAAGGTCTTTTACTTAAGAAGGTTTCGCTTTTGTTTACAACTTTACACCAGGGGAAACTGCCAAGAAAGCACAATTTCAAACATAACAGTTTTTGCCTTTCGTGTGTTGAATTCGTAAGATATATATATATATATATATATATATATATCTATATCCGAGCGCTCAGCTGGCGACAATGACTGTTTCACTCACAAGCTGAAGCAGACGACATTTTCACAACTGACCTGCTGGTCTTCAATGACTCACGCATAATGCGCGACGCTGTTTAAATTTTTGAATGTGCGCCCCTTCTGAACAAATGCTCCAAACATTTATCAAATCTGTGTATCATTCACTGCCAGATTATGTCTGGCAGTTAGAAGTATATTCGATTTTAGTTAAATCGTTCGTCAGTGTATGGTTTTCAACTTATGCTAAGTTGACGTCACTTTGTCTTTTCGTCAAATTGTATGCTACAATCTTGACTTCTATCTGTGATCCCTATCGTACACTGCAACCACACTATCATAGTGTTTGGATGAGAATAGATCAGGCAGTTGTAACAAAGCCGATTTTCATTGTCGACAGTAACGACAATCACTTCACAACTAGTGTTACTTGCTGGCTTGAGTCCAGTTGAGAGTTGTGTTTCCGACACACCCTATTTAACTAATTATCTCTTCCACTGGATCAGTAAATTACAAGTATTCTATACTGGCAGAATTGTCGCAATTCCATCTTTTAATCTAGGTGTTTGCCTACGTTAAACTGATTTAACACAGTTTGTAATTTCCAGCTGCGAACTCGTTAAAACTAATCAGCTCCACGTGACTTGAACTAAGATTATAAATTCATCTTAATAAACCAACACTTTACACTGATTAGGCAGGTGGTGTTGAGCTATTTGTTTTGCGACCAATTTAACGTAAATCGTTTCAGGAATCATTTAGAAATCTATCACTGAACACCTAGCAACAAACACACATTAATTTTAGTCAATTTTGGCTTAGCCCCTGGCGATTTGCTTGCAGCCATTCAGTGTGATCCTTGCAGTTTGCGTGACTTGCATGAATAGCTCGAAGCGTGTGAACACGGCTCACTTTCTTCCGAAGCTTGCTTGTGGCGACAACTAGCATTCTGACTACTGACCCTGTGTGTTTCAGTGTGTGTGTCGCCTCAAAGGCCATCATCTCACCATATCGTTGCACTGTCTTTTAATCTTTCTCTCTCCTTTATCTCCTTCAACTATTGTAAAATAAAACAATTAAAAAAAACAAACACTTTTAGTGACTGACCTCTACATGACCCTGGCCTGTGCAAGGGGCTTTCTAGCCTTTCATTCCCCATCTTGTTAATTCAGAAACTCTTTTGTGTCCCCTTTTACATACCACTCGGGTACATATATGTGTATATGTATATATATATATATATATATATATATATATATATCCTGGTCCCTTAGCTCTCTCTCTCTCTCTCTCTCTCTCTCTGTGTGTGTGTGTGTGTGTGTGTGTGTGTGTGTGTGATATTGAAAGCAATTGTGAAAAAACTCTGGTGGGTATCTTAACAGGCATGGCGCGAGGACAGCAAATTAAAGGCTTTTAGAAACACACTGAGGTAACAAAAGTGATCCCTTTTATCATCTTAAAACTATTCATCGATATGGTTTTTAAGCTTATTTTTAGTCAATTCACAGGGACAAGGTGGTAAGCAATTACATTCATTTGTCTTTTTTTTTTCAAGAGAAAAAGTAATAAAGATTAAGATAATACTACATCTGAGGAGAAAGGGGGGTAGTGTAACTAATAAATGTATGGAGAAAAGACAGACAAACAAACATACAGACTAACTGCGATAATATCATGCCAGAATTTTTGGATTTCTGGGCAATTCCAAAACATGTGGTGAATGCTGCCTTTTGCAGAATGGCAAAAGTTACAGTTGTCATCATCTGAAACCCCATTTGTTTCAAAATCATGTTTGTCTCTATGCACCTGTGGATAATTCTCATTTGAAACAATTTCATTTTTACATCAGAAACTTTATGTACACAGAGAAAACATTTTTTCCAATCATTTTTAACATCAAATTTTTCATCCTGTATTGCACAGCATTTTGGTGCAATGTTATTCTCAATGAGTGAGTCATAGTACATTCTGGATCCTTTGACAACAGACATTAAAGTTTAAAAAACAAAGCGACATTGTAATGGATTTATTATTATCTATTTTTATTTTAGTACTTGTTATATATTCTGACATTGCAGATTTGTAACCACAAAAAGTAACAAAATGAATATTGACATGACATGTTTGCTTAAATTATTCATATAACATAAAGTGACCATTTTCTTTCAGAAAGCGTGCTATGCAGTGTATCCCTTTATTTACGTATGTTCGTGACTTAATTACCCTTTTGCCTATTTGAATTCTTCTGTTGTAGAAACTGGCTCAGCAAGAAGTTATACTGAGTCTGCAACAAATTGTGTAGAAATGTTTCATAAGCCTGAAATACCTCTGTCCAAAAACTATTTGATGTCGTGATTGTCATAACAATCTCGGGTCCATATCTATCAATATCATTAAGCAGAGGAAAGTTATATCATGCAATATGTTTCTATTTGTACTTTGTTTATGGTGTTTTCTGACCCAGGCCAGCTTCAAAGCCACAGCAAAAGTTTTCTAATCTGGCAGTCCAAGTCCTCCAATACCATTTCTTATACTTTTGTGTACAGTTTTTCTACTGATTATATCCCTTTTCCTGTCCCACACAAATTGATAGCATAAGTTCTGTAGACTCCAGAAGAAAATATCAGGTGAGGGCGATTTTAAAATTGCTACTCTTCCAAATTGGAGTTATCTGTCTCTTTATCCAAATCTTGAATATACGTTTTATATCAGCAATTCTTTCTGTGTGGTTTATTTGAGTACAGACTTTCAAATCATTAGTACACCAAATACCTAATATTTCAAATTGTGCAGTGTTCCATTCCATCTGCAAAGTATCCATGTAACGGACTGGTGAGTTTTTACGACTGCCTAATCATATTACACTTGTTTGTTGTTGTTTTTTAGAGTTCATATATAAACGTGATTTTCGACCAAAAATGTCTAATACATCTATACAAGTCTCAAATGACTTCTTATCACCCCCTAAGAGAAATTCCCTTCGTTATACTGAGATATTTTGTGTTCTATGTTATCTATAGTAAAGCCATGAACATCCTCACTTTCACATACCATTATGGCCAATATTTCAACTCACATTAAAAACAAATATGGCGATATAGGGTCACCTGTCTACATCCTCGCTGCACATCAAACCAATTAGAAATCTTACCATTAACAATAACACAAGATCTAATGTCGTTATAAAATGTTTCTATCCATCTGCATATGTCTTCCTGAAAGCCAAAAGCCTTCAACACTTTGGACATGAAGTTCCAGCTAAAAGAGTCAAAAGCTTTTTCGAAGTCTATATTCAGTAGTAATCCTGGCAAATTCTTTTCATCTAAATATGCTATTGTAAAATGAATAAGTCTAATATTATCTCCAATATATCTATGCCTAATGAAACCTGTCTGATCCTCGTTTGTAAGATTTGGCGGCACAGTCTTCAGAGGATTTGTTATACAGGATGATCCAATCTTATATGTAACATTCAGATGGGATATAGGTCTCCAATGTTTTATAAAACGTCTATCTTTGTCTCCTTTTGGTGTGCATGTTATTATTCCTTGTTTTCGTACACAAGACATTTCCCCTTTTACAAAACAAGCATTAGTGCCCAAACTATAAATGGCCCCCAAAAGCATTTGAAAAATTCAGCACCAAATCCATCTGTTCCCGGGCTTTTGTTGTTTTCATATTTCTCAGTGCATGACCTGCCTCTTATAATACAATCTTGCCTTCTAGTTCATTTGCTTCATTAATGTTTAGTTTGGGTATATCCTTTACCAAGTCATGTATCTCACAGTCCTCGACATTTGATTCCTGATATAAAAATTAATAAAATCTTTTAACCTCTTGCAGAATATGTTCTTGTTTGCTTAAAATATTACCATCTTTATTAATGAGCTTTACCATATTCTTTCTTATATAATGTCGCTTCTCTAAATTGCAAAAAATATTTTGTTACTTTCTCACCCTCATATATCCATCTGGCTCTAAATGTTAGTAATCCCCCATCAATTCTGCTTCTTTTTTATGCTTTTTCTATTGATCACAAAAAACTTTACTATTAACTGGCAGTTAAACACTGACACCAGTAATACTGTAATTATAATTAAACATAAAAAGATTATTAACACTTGATGAACAGGCACAAACCAAAATATTCCAGCAAATATCCACATTTGATGACTTTGTGATAAATGTACCATAAGTAATACTGTTGTGGCATCAATCACAGAATGACCAGGATATCTCCACACACCAGTAGTAAGTGGTACCAGTATTCAGTGCTCTAAACGATTTCTCTATAATGCAGACTGGTCCAAGTTTCTTTACAGGACGCTGTGGAGTGTCTCTCACAAATTCATGGAGAACAAGGACATGTAGATACTCAGACATATGAAATAAGAAATACAAAGCCCATTTTCTCTCTCATTTGAAGCCACCAGCTTCAGCATCACGCAGAATAACTCTTCCAGAAATGACTTGTCTTTTAACTTACTTAGTAATGTCAGATAGCTCTCCTGACTTTTCCCACAGATGACCCATTTCTATAGCTAAGAAATAAATTGCAAAAAAACAAAACAAAAAAACAAATGTTATAATTTATGAACTGAAAACTTACAAACTCATCAGTAACATGACTAGCTGGGGACAAAATATAAAACTTCCTCCCTTCTTATGCTATCATACAGTGAGATGATGAAAGTATCCGTATTTTTTATTCGAAATTTGCACACTGATGACTTGTAAATGAATCCAGGAAAGCACACAGAGTTAGAATTTGAACATATCAAATTCAGAACATAATATAGCCATGATAGGCTCCCTTCATCTAATTCTGTTTTCTGCCTTGTGACAGAAAAAACAGGGTCAGACGCCATTGTTGATACACACTGTTCACATGAACCAGTTACCTAGAAAATAACTCTCCTGTTCACGAGCACAGCAACACACGGCATTTACTGGTCGCAGTCGAAAGTGGAAAGGTCAATTAAGATATTCATAACATCATTATGGAAAGTAGGTGCCACTCCAAAAATTCAAAACTATCTGAAACCCCGATCAGGCTCCGTCTGAAATGGTTGTAAACATTAGGGCCTCGTTCGGGGCCCTTCATCGGGAGTGAGTTAATTAGCCATGGCACGAAAACCCGGCTAAAGTCTGAATTTATCATTATGACATTTCTGTACTTTGAGAAAGTTTCAAAATCACATATTAACATACAAAAAACGGAACTGATCTATCTGTCAAAGCTGTTTGGTGTTTTTTTTTTTGTTTTTTTTTCTATGATTTTTTCAAGTTGGTGTGACTGAAAAGAACAAATGGAAAAATCAACTCATGAAAAAAAGAACACATTTGCCTGCTTGTAACTTTAGAACAAGGTTTATCTTGAACTTGTTACGTTGTATGTGGTGTCAAAAGATTAATTTAAGAAATAAGTAAACTATAAATTTCTATATAGTTTGAAGAAAGTACAGGAAAATTTGTATTTCTTTCTGTAAAACAAAGTCAAGAATGGCAAGTGGAGGAGTGAGATCATGACACAAGAGAGCAGTCAATGGCGACAGTGAATGTTCCTATGACACATAAAGGCGGCATGTTTGAATAAAAAACATTTCCTGTAATGCTGTTGATCTTTTGAACTTCAATTTTAGATCCCAGACCAAACTAACGATACTGACTGCAGTCATTAAGTGTATTGCCATATCATCCGCTGATATAATTTCAGAAAAACCTGGATCGAGTCAAAGGCACTGAACATTGCAGCTTAGCGACGAATATGTGCAGCAGCTAACAGCGCATGCACCTGAAAACATTCAAAAATACTACAGTTTCAGGCAGTTTTATGCTAAGATACTTACTGACAGCAAAGATAAGACTTCAAAGATGCGAAATATGTAAAAATTTTGATTTTCATTATTTCAACCCTAATGACATGTTTTTTGTGCATAGCTGAGAATGCTGCTGAGACTTTCGCCAGGTTTTCACTTACTGCATAACATATGCAGAAACAGAGTCGGCCAGAAACAGTGAGATCCCATTCATTCTTAGTCAAAGAATGAATGACCTATATATAATGTCGGTTCCCCTTCGTCATGGTGTGCCCCAAGGTTTGGTACTTGAACCTGCACTCTTCATTCTCTAAACTCAGCCTCTAGCCTCTCTTATCACATGCACACTCAGTTTCTAGCCATTCCTTTACTAATGACACCCAGCTTATTGAGTCATGTTCTGATGAGATACAACCCACCACTGACAACATTCAGAGCTGTATCAGTGATGTAAAGTCCTAGATGATGAAAAATATACTGAAACTGAATGATGAAAAATATACTGAAACTGAATGATGAAAAATATACTGAAACTGAATGATGACAAAACTGAAGTTCTTCTGATCAGAACTAATAAGAAAAATAACCTTGGACCTTACCCCATACTCATTAAAGTTGGAATCTCACAGACATCATTTGCCCCTTCCACTAGCAACTTTGGTTACATTATTTCTGACCACATGTCATTGGACAAGCATGTTTCAAACATCTGTCAATCTGCTTATGCATCGATACAACATATTAGTTCCATTTATCAGTACTTAATTACTGAAACAGCAAAAATCTTTGCCTGTGCCTTTTTGTCAAAACTTGACTATCGCAATTTACTTCTTCCTGGCTGTCCACACACATTCTTTGTAAGTTTCAAAAGGTAAAAATAAAATCTGCTGCAATGCTTGTCCTTCGAATGAAAATATACAGTCATGTCCAACCACTCCTACAAGAACTTGACTGGCTCCCAGTCCAAGCACAGATTAAATATAAGCTTGCCACACTGCCACAATTTTTTCTCTGGTTCATGCCCTACTTGCCTGCAGTTTTTGGTTGCAGAATGTAATAATAAACAAAGAAATACAGCGTGTAAACTACTCTAAGAAAGTATATATAACCCTTACTTTTCTAAAAGAAAAATGAACAGACTATCAATTTCTGATAAAATGAACTTTACTTAACACATTGGTTAGCAATAAGTGAACCATAGATATGAGATAAACAAATCTTAGATTATTTCTGAATCTATAAAACCAGAAGACATAAACCAAGAAAATACATGGAAAATTATATAAGGAAAGGTGTCTCCATACCTTAATCCATATCCACCTGAGGTATGAATTTGTCTACCAGTTTCGCGATTTTTGTGTTTCTATTCTGCTTTAGGACCTAATAACACATTTCAATGGGGTTTTTGTTTGTTTGTTTGTTTTTGTTTGTTTGTTTTTGGTTGGTTTGTTGTTGTTTTTATAGTTTTTTGTGAAAAATAAATTTTTGTGGCCCTGTAGGGGGAGGGGGGGGGACCTTGAGTGCGGCTGGAGACATTAACATTTTTTTCTATATGTACCCCTCAGGGGTACAATGGAAGCCAGTGGGACCAAGAAATAGAGACAAGAAAATGATACTCATTTACCAGAAGATACATGAAAATAGAATCAATACAATTCAATTTCGTTGAAAAGCAAACCCCAGAGAAAATATACAATTCCACCCATAAGTTATATTTGCCATGGGACAAACGAACAAGAATAACATGAAAAAAGAAGCAATTCTGTTTTTTGTTGTTTTTTTAAAGCACATATTATGGTATCTGTTTTCTGATTCTAAATCCCGCTTTATCCACGAGACAACTTCACAGTATCAATGAACTGAAAACACAAAAATTTCAATTCAAACAGCACAGGAAAAAATTAACAATGTGCTTTCAAGAGTCACCGCTTGATCACTGGGTCTTGACACTGCTGTGAATAGCAGAGGATATCTGTCTCTTCTCAAACACTGTGAAAGTGGTTGAAACATAGATGATGCAAGCCTTCACGGCACTTGAGGCAGACCCTCTCAGTGTGCCTCCGGCACAATGCGCATCTCTTTTGGAAAGCTGGGGCTGCTGAGAAGTCGACCACCCTGTCGTGCCTGATTTGTCAGGTACTAATGGAGTGTATGACAGGGCCTGACCTGCCCTCGCTATGAAAGAATGGGGCTAGAGGTAGACCTGAACGAACTCTGCGCCTGAAACAAAGGTTAGTGACAACTCTGGTTCTTCTGGATGTTCTCTGTTGCCCTGAGGACAGTGGCAGCCAGACCCGCAAGCAGTGGAAGGCCAGTAAAGCAGGATCCATAGTGAGGTGTCCGGGGTAGCAGGGCAGCTTCAGTATTAAGTCCCTGACAACTGTTCCTTCCCGTCTAAGCTGACCAAAGTTGCGTTATTGTCTTTCTCGCACGCTTGCATATGACTCAAAGGGAATGACATGACGAATCAACCATACACTAGAATTTGTACCTGAATCTCACTGGTTTGCCCTTGACGAATTGCTTGGAGCTAGGGTGCCTATGGTAATGGACTCATCAATGGACATTATTTCTTTGCATACATCAGACAACACTCGATGATCAGGCGAATGAAGCAAGTAGCTCAGTTTGTTCAAGATTGTTGTCTGTTCATGATCATCAGATCTGTTGTGACTATTGCACGAGCAACATGGTGGTTCCCGCAGTCAGAATGGCACTTTTCTCCCAGTACTTGGGTCGCCTAGGTAGAATATAACAGTCCGGCAGAAGGAGAATTCTCAGAAATATAAAGTCATTCCTGTCTGTTGTGAAGTTGTAGTATCGTCAGCAGGGAGATGTTTTTGATTCAATTCTATTTTCTCTGATAATTGTTAATTGTTCCTTCTTTAATTTTATTTGTTCTAAATCTTCTTCTATATGATCATTTGCTTCAAGTATCTGAATATCTTTTTCTAATCTCCCATCTTCTTCATTTGTTTTCTTCTTTTTCACAGCTGCATAAGATATTGTTTTTGATCTTATCTTCATTAATTAAAAAAAATCCAAAAACAAATTGTCAGAGGTAGAGAGCTGCAAATCAAACAAAGGAACTGTGTCAACAGTATCTCTAACAAAAGGGCTTAATTTCTTCAAAGTTAATTTCTTCAACGTAAGTCATGTCTTTTAATAACGACGTACTGAATTTCCAAAATATATTTCGTTTCACTATTTCGCCTCACTACAATCCACAACAACCAGTAGCCGGAACTTCAAAGCCGACGCCAAGAAGGAAAGGCCAGATAGAAATCTCAACAACGATCATCCTACACTTCTGAGAATGACAGGGATTACAGGAATACAAGTTTACAGAAATTTCCAAGCAAACCATTCGCCGTTCAGAACCACCAGTTCCAATGAACGTGATCCATCGTACACCTATGAACACAACCTTCTTCGCTACTACCATAGAGAGCAATCTTTAAAGGACAATGTACATAACTCATCAGCTTTCTGGAAAGAGTTAAAGGGTATAGTATGTGAATTTTAAAAAATGAAGTCGGTGACAAGATTGATATATCAGAGTGGAGTCACCACATCAAAGCATGTTTTGTAGCAAATAAAAGAGTACAAAATGATGAATACTCAAGAGTTTTTCAACTGCCCAAATGGCGAACGACAAGGATGTGGACTGAATCCTACACTGTTTTCACTCTTTATCAATCAGCTTGCCAACCATGTAACAGACACAGGTAAAGATGGCATATAACTCTTACTTTGCCTTATGGAACTAGTTATCCTTCTCTTCACCGATGATGTTGCCTTGATGGCGACAACTCCAATAGGTTTGCAAACTCGGTTAGACGCTTAAAGAACATGTTGCAGGAGATCAAAGCTGGAAAGTGACAAGAAGATCAAGGCAATGATTTTCCGGAAGGACCGCCACATTTTTACACACAACAATGATTCTACGAAGGAAATGAGCTCGAAACTGTAAACCGATACAGCTACCTTGCTTTTTACATTCATAACAATGCTCAGCATTAAACAGGGTAGTGATGCCCTTGTGGCAAAAGCGAACAAAGTCGTTTAAGTTTTTCAGAAATGTAAAGAGATGAGCAAACAGTCTTCTCTAAAGTGTTTGATTCAAAAGTTTTGCCAATTCAGTTCAGAAATCTTGGGACATAAAAATTTTCAACTCATAGAACGAGCGTGCAAATGATTTTTGGGTGTTCCAACCGCCATTCCCATAAATTGTTTTGCGGTGAACTCAGCAGACACCCACTATATGTTAATAGCTATGTTAGATTATAAAGAACTGGTGTTCCAGTTACTGCGGCTTAAAGAAATAGATCATCAAGCCAAGTATACAGAATGCTTCTTAAATTTGATGGACAGGGAAAGATTTGTTGGACATCTCACATCAGACTTATTCTTTATAGCACTGGGTTTTTTATTATTATTTTTTTTATTGTTTAGTTGTTTCAGGGAGTGGAAAATGAAAACGTTTTTGATGTCGTTCAGACAGAGGCTGATCGACATGTTTCACACAGGACTGGTTCGCAGCAATTAGAGACATGGACCGTTATGACGCATATCGTTCGTTCACATCGGCATTCAAGAGTGAAAAATAAATCTGATATATTGATATTTATTGTTGCAGGGTAGCATTGACCCAGTTCCGACTCGGTGTTCTACCAATTAATAACAATTTACAAAGGTACGACTGGATCACATCGAAAATAAGCACCATTTCCTGTTTCTATGTCCTCTTTATACAGACGTGAGAAACTGATTCATAAACTGATCCCATTCATAAATCTTCCAGTCATATTTTATATATGCAAGTATATCAACAAATATCAGGGCGTCGGCTAAATTTACTCTCTATACATTCAACAGAAGAAAATTATGATTTAGTTAATACGTATACTAACTGAGCTCTCTCTCTCTCTCTCTCGTCAGAGCCTTGGCTGTCCACAAAATGTCAGTAATTTCATTCAAATAGTTATTGCACTTTAATCGGTGTGGCCTTTGCTGATGTACAAGGCGTCCAGTTTGACGGAATTCCCACAGTGACTGTATGTGCATATAATGATTATATGAAAAGGGCTGTGACAGTGAAAATGTGTATGTGGAGCGAAGGGGGTGGGAAACTTAAGAATAAGAGACAGGGTTGGGTACGAGTTGAGTGAAGAGGTGTTGTTGTTTTTTAGTTGAGGGTAGAGTTTATGTTGGTCTCCATCATCCCTATCAAACAGATATATTTTTTAGTCGATTTTTATCAGAAATGTACTTTAATTGCTCTTGTCATGATAGGGGCTGTTGGCCTAAGTCATTAAAACCATTCAGTGCTCAGTGTTCAGTTCTCTCGCTCTCTCCCCCTCTCTCTGTGTCTCCGACACACACCTCGAAACTGCCCTCTGACCCCTTCCCATCTGTATATACGTATATGGCCTGTGGCCTGTGAACAATGAACTCTCTGATTCAGAGTCTGTCTCTCTCCCAATCGACTAAGTCCTTGTCTCTCTCCCAATCGACTAAGTCCTTGCCTCTCATAACCCGAACTTTGTCAAAAAGTTGCATATTGTAAAGCTGAAGAAAAACTATCAACATTTCATTGTTGAAAAAAACACGAGACTTGTAATCCCCAATACACATATTATACACACACACACACACACACACACACACACACACACCACCGGACTTCCTTAACCCTACATATGCATTGTTTTAATCTTTTTGTCACAACAGCTTTCTCTGTGTGAAATTCGGTCTGCTCTCTACAAGGAGAGCGCGTCGCTACAATGAGAGAGCCACCCTTTTTTCTGTCTGTTTATGTATTTGTTTTCCTATCAAAATGGATTTTTCTACAAAATTTTGTAGGGACATCCCTTTTCTTGCTGTGGACTCTTTCTACCTCGTTAAGTGCATGCTGCACACGGGACCTCGGTCTACCGCCTCATCCGAGTGACTGGCGTCCAGGCCACCACTCAAGGTGTCGTTGAGGGGAAGAAAAAATACTGGTGAGTGCGGGAATCTCTGGACCAACACTGTGTGTACACACCCAACATGATTATTTTAATTCTCACGGTCGGTAACTCATTTCTGCATGTTTCTGGACTAACACTCATTATTATTATCTGCTTGCCGTGGTCAGTTTTTCGTGACCATAAATCCTTTGCTGGTCTTACAAGAAATGAAATGAGTCTTGGTCTGAACCTGAGAATCATAATCTGACTGCAACTACCCGAAACCGGAAGTATTCTTCAGGTGCAAGTGTATCTAAATAACACATCGTAACAGACAATAACAGACCAATGTACATCGAGTCTCTACTCACTGACCAATAATAACACAATGTCGATACTGACATAGAATTTCAATCGGTACTTACCCCGAGTTAAAAACAAAACCAATAATGTAATCCCAAGTTTTCTTCACCGCAGTCAATATTCTGGGGGACAAATAAAATAGCTGCATGAATTAACACACACACACACACACACGCACGCACTCACGCGCGCGCGCACACACACACACACACACACACACACACACACACACACACACACAC
>JAAQRG010126915.1:0-46759 GCA_011634625.1 Babylonia areolata | reverse complement strand
TTTCCTGACATGAAAATGGTTATTGGATATTGCAAGATAAGCATTTTTCTTTTGTAAGAGAGTGGGAGGGAGTATGGGGAAAGAGAGAGAGAGAGAGGGAGAGGGAGAGAGAGAGCAAGCAATGGTCAGTATTGATCGAATGTGATAAAATACTGAAAGCCGGTGAAAAATACTGAAGACTGTTATGGCAGTACTGAAAAGGTTAGTTGAGGGGTGCACAGGTCTGCATGTGAGTCATTGTGTTTAGCTGTGTGACTTGTGTAGCACACAGACCTTTGTGTCATTGTGTCTAGCTGTGTGACTTGTGTAGCACACAGACCTTTGTGTCATTGTGTTTACTGTGTGACTTGTGTAAAACATATTTTTGTCATTACATTTAGTGCATGATTAGTGTAACACAGATATTTGTGTCAATGTGTTTAGCTGTATCATTTGTGTAACATTTCTTTGATTTTTTCCTGTGTTAAAAACCACAATGGCAGTGAAATGATTGAAAGTGATATATACATTGAAAATCACACACACACACACACACACACACACACACACACACACACACACACACACACACACACACACACACACACACACTCATCCCCCACCCCCACCCACCCCAACACGAACACACATAGATAATAGATGTGGACCCATAAGATAGAGACATTCAGTGGAGTGCCTTATATTGTATAGAGGCTGCCCGAAAGGGAATGTATTTCTGATATGTTTTAAGGGATGTCAGTGAGGGACTGTGATGGACTGAAAAGTCAAACAGCAAAGTCATTAGAAATGTGACAGAAACCTGGCTGAAATAAAAAACATTCACCTCTCTCTTTTGCTGCCAGCAACTTCAATTACTCCGGAGAGGAGGCGATGGTGTACGGACCCATCAACCGAGAGCCAGATGAGAAAGTGTTTGGTCCTAAAGAATCCGGCATCAGGAAATTGTGAGTGGAAACTTTAAAGTTTTGAGAGAGAGAGAGTGTGTGTGTATGTGTGTGTAGACAGACAGGCAGATCTATAGACAAAAAGGAAGAAAGTTATACTCATGTGTGTGTATTGTTATGAGAGTATATATAATTGCATTATACATGCTTGTGTGTTGGTGAACACTGACTGTGAGGTTATTTTCCTTTTCATTTTTGTTGTTGTTGTTGTCCAAGTATGTTTGTGAACACTGACGATAGGGATTCTTTTCCCTTTCTCTTTTCTTTTCTTCTCATCTTTCTTTTGGGTTGTGACGATGATGTGGAAAAAGCAAGTAAAGGTGGAGGGAGGGAGGGGGGGTATGGAGGAAGCAGGGTTGAGTTGCATTGTCCCATGCTTGGTGTTTGTGGGGAAATCTGCTGTTGGTGTCTGGGAGGTAGTCAGGGGTGGTGTGGGGGGGAGGGGAGTGCTTGTGTGCAGTGGACTGGAGTGGTGATGCTTTTATTGGTATCGCCCATTGGGTAGCTGGTGTGTTTTGGGTCATTGTCTGTGGCTGTGGAAATGATTTGTGCTTAGTTGTGATGTGTGGTACTGTATTACATCACATTGCATTGCACTGGCATTGCATAGCGTCTCATTTCATTGTATGAGATTTCGTTGTATCTCATTACATCATATTGTACTGTACTGTACTGTACTGTATTGCTCTGCATTGCATTTCATTGCATCGCACCACATCATTTCATATTTTACGGTATTTCATTACATTGTTTCTATTTTACTGCACTGCACTATACCATACTGCACTGTTCTGTACTCCATTTTACTATACATATACTATACTGTACTATGCAGTAATCTACTATATTGTATTTGTACTGTACTGTAATTTGTGTAAAGTACTGTATGGTTACTGCACTGCACTTTACTGTATTGTTCTGTTGTATTGTCCTAGACTGTATTGAGTAGTTTTCTGCCAGATCAGATTTGTTTAATATCTTCTTCTTCTTCTTCATTTGTGGGCTGCAACTCCCACGTTCACTTGTATGTACACAAGTGGGCTTTTACATCTGTGACTGTTATTACCCCACCATGTAGGCAGCCATACCTTGTATTCGGGGGTGTTTAATATGAAATTTGGGATGCTCCTTTCTGGGAAGAGCAGTGCACACATTCCCACTTCTCCTGTCCCTCTGTCTGTCTCCGTCTGTCTCCATCCCCCATTCCTCATTTGATCGTCCTATACACTTAATTCAGGTATTGGTTGGTTCTCTGAAGAATTAAACATCAGATAAATAATGTTTGTTGATGGAAGTTTCTACACACCCCATTTGGTGTCATATACTGTACCATGTCAAACTGATGCAAACCAGGCCTATGGTTTGCTCTGTTTGGCCAAATTTCGCGCGGCTAACAGTGAAAAGACGCCCCTCTTAGTCTGGCCCGCTCTTAGCCAATCAAACGCCTCTAACAGCTATAAGCGCTGAATCATTCCTTTGGCCAAGGCTCTCCACGCCATCTTGTCAGGTTTTCGCTCTGTCTCGTCTAACGCTTTTTTTTGGCTGTTAAGCATTTTCATTTGGCCTTATTTTGTTGTATGCGGCTTGCCTGTATATTGTTCTTACATTCTGTGTACTCGTTTTGACTTGCCCCCCTCGATTCCTTCGTATTTTTCTACCTCTGAGTCAATCCTGTCTTTCCTTTCTCTGTTGGGGATCGAATTGTTCGCTGGGTGCTTACGCGCGGTACCATGCCTCGTATGCCATCCTACGAAGGCAGGGATCATGATGCTTGGAGAGATACTCGGCAAGAGACTCTCCCAGGCCCGGAGCTCATGATTTCTCCCGATAGGGACCGCGGCGGTGCGTCTGCAGACGCAGATCGCGGAGGGGACGCTCGTCCCGATAAAACGGTCATGAAGGGGGGAAAGGGATACGAGCGTCGCCTCCCGAGGTGTCCCAGCGCGAGGCAGGTGGAGGGGGGAGTAGCACGTCCTCTCTTGGTGGTGGGAACTCGCGGCTGGGTGCGGACTCCCAAGGGGAGGCCGCCCCCCGCCGTTACCCGGGTCCCCACACGGAGACGGTCCACACACTCCCCACCCTCTTCAGGTGTCAAGGACGTAACAGAGGAGACCAGGGTCCCTGCTCGGGATCACCCCAGCTCATCCCGCTGGGCTGACCACAGCCCACAGGACGCCCCCGTGGGTACATCCACTTGGGATGGCACCCAGCAGGGGATGGACTGTGAACAAGAGGGACAGCCCCTGTCTTCGGATGAGGACGAACAAGCGGATGAGCACTCTTCGCCCCCATCCCAGTGCGACGGATGGAGCCCACGCCTCCCTAGGGACCAGCCTGAACCAAACTCGGACTTTGCCGAGCTCGAACTGACCCTTCCCAATAGGGTCACGCATGCTGAATCAGTCCCTCAGGCAACTTTGTCACCCTTAACCCTCCTACGGTCAGGTGACTCTAACTCCAGAACCACAAGGCGACAGAAATGTGCCAGAAATGGCTCAGGAGTGGCTTAATAAGCCAGCCCGCACCGTCAGGGGTGCTGCTTCCATCCCTCCTCCAGGCAGGGAGTCCCTCTCTGCCCCGGGTGCTTTTGCCCCAGGCAAGTTCCTTAACTCTTTCAGCACAGCAGCCAAAGCCACTTCCTGTTAAACTGTGAACACCTTGCTGTTGTCCTGATTGTAGCCTGGGAACCACTAATTTTTGCCTTTTTATACAGACTGTTGTAGAAGTACTACTGCATGTAGGGACATGATTTTGGTATCATTGTAAAGATTACTCTTTCTACTTTTCAGTGGTATAATTTTCATGTTATAGAATAATTTATTTTGTGTTGAATGATGCCTCTGAAAATAGTCAGTATGCTGAGGGAAAAAAAAGTCTGATGAAGAAAATAACACAGAAATAATAGTCACCCACTTTTAGTGATAATTGTGTGTCTATAGACTAGTATAGTACATGAAAATGATAAAAATAAGTTTGTAGTTTATAATAATTTAAATAAAAGTTCTTGACTTTGATCATGTTTTGGGAATAAACATTGTAAATAACAACACAAAAAAGCTAAAGTAAAACATGTAAACATTACCACACACTTACAAGAGGGAAACACACACTGTTTTGAATAAAAAAAAAAAAAAAAATTACTCACCAAATGAACTGAATCATCACACATAAATCCACATGTGCATGTTTGCTTTTTTTTTATGAAAAGAACTCGCACAAAAGTTGCATATTTTTTTCAAAATTGTGAAACCACCAAATGAAAAAAAAAATTCTCACCAAATGTCCACATGTGCTTGTTTGCTTTGTTTTTATGAAAAGAACTCGCACAAAAAAATAAAAAACAAAAAGAACTCACACAAAAGTCACATATTTTTTTCAAAATTGTACACTCTTTGTTGATAATACACTGTTAGTCCATCTGCTGTTTTTGCACTTAGCTGCAAATGTCTTTCTGAGTGTGCCAGATTTGAAAGCACGGTGCTACGCAAAGTGCCACACCACAGTCTGGGCACCAGAAGCGTGTCTGTTTTCTCTGGGTGGTTGCCTGCTTTCTACTCACTCCGCTGGCCCTGGCCCTGGCGTAGCACACCTTGCAATTCTTGTATGGTTTTGCCTTGGTGGTTTCCGGGATGCTGGCTGGGAAATGTCGACCAGTAAGCCGCAGCCTGTCGCCCACAGCAACATGCCCAATGGGTACTTCCTCCACTGCCGGCAGCTGTGTCAGCACATCCTTTACCATGTCCTGCAGGGTCTTCTTTTTTCTGCCATGTCGCTGTCTGTGGACATTTAGTATGATCATGGCCTGGATCATGACCATTGTGAGCAGGTGGAAAAATGGTTTCTTCCACCATTTCACACTCTTTCGGTGCATTGGGAAGTATGAAATGAGCTGATCTGAGTGGTCAACACCTGCCATGTTTGCTATGTAATTGATGACTGCCACAGGTTTCTGTTTCAGCTCATATCGAGCTTGTGTGAGTCGAAGACTTGGTCGATGGACCGTTGACAGCATGTACACGTCCTTCTTATCTCTCCACCTACATGCAACAACAGCTCCTTTGCGACGGTAGTCAATCGAACCTTTTGGCAGGTCACCTTGACACAGCTCACGTGGCATGCCAACCCTGTTTTTTCGTACAGTGCCACACACCATGGTTCCTCGGGCTGCCAGGTCATGACACAGCTTTGGACAACAGTAATAGTTATCAACATAAAGTTGATAGCCTTTGTCCAACAGTGGCTGCATCAGGCGGAAGACAACATCATATGGCTTGTTGCTCAGACGCTTGTCTGCGCAAAACATTTCAAATCGAAACACATATCCGTTGGAACTGTCACAAAGTTCGTAGAACTTGAACCCCCATTTTGTTGGTTTGTCCTTCATGTACACACGGAACTTGCTGCGGCCTTTGAAGGGGCACATTGCCTCATCAACACAAACATTCTTTGTGGGAACATAAGTGCTTGGGAATACTTCATTCAGATGATCCACAAATGGTCTTATTTTGTGGATTGGGTCATGTCCCTCTTCACCAGGCGGCACATATGTAGCGTTGTTATTAATGTGCAGAAAAGACAGAATGTCCATATACCTGTTCCTCGACATTAGCTGACTGCAGTACGATGCATGCAGAGATGGGTGCCGTGACCAGTAATCGAACAGCTTGGGCTTCTTCACCATGCCCATGTGGATGCAGCAGGCAAAGAAATTCCGGACGTCATTGATGGTGACAGGTCTCCACCTTGAAAAGATGGTCCTTGGTGGAACAGTCCCCCCACACCGTCGTCTCTTCTCTTCAATGGCACATCTGTTTGAAAGAAAGCAAAAACAAATAGTGAAACATTCTTTATCATTATTTTATTGTCATTGATTAAATATTTTCTCCTTCTGTCATACACTTACAGTTACACTATCGCTATGATTACATTGTTTACCTCATACAGAACTGAATTTTAATCCATGAAAAGATCAGCTCACACACACACACACACACACACACACACACACACACACACACAAACAAAAAAAACAAAACAAATACACTGACAGTCACAAAGACATGTACAGTTTAGTGAAAATAGAAAGACTAGAACACACAATAATCATGTTACATAATAATAACAGATGAATAATAATAATAATGGACAGCACACTATCCACAAATCTGCTCAAGGTGATTTACAAAACATGGTTTTATACAGGACACATTATATAAATGTTATATAAATATTCTAATTCTAAACACTAAACACACACACACACACACACCATACATAGTGATACATTCAAACATACATGCGCATACCAGCTCTCCTCCTCACACAAACAGAACCACACACACACACGCTCGTACACATGCATATGATTACTCATGTACTCATAAAAAAATAAATAAACAAAGAATGTTGTCAAATAACCGACCTGGCGTATTCATTTGTCTCGTGTTTTATGCTCTTCACGAAATCATCCATGAAGAACACACGATATGCATCCAGAGCTGTCGGGTTTTCATTGTTGGCAAACACGTGTTCTTGCAAACCACACTGTGGGTCAGGTTTGAAGTCGGGTTCTTGGGGAAAGTTTCGAAGGTTCTTCACCCATGTTGTCCCATCGTCATCTTCTCCAGCATCGTCCGATTCGTCAATTTCGGTATCAGCATCATACATTGGGTCTTCTCTGTCTTCTTCCAACTCGAAATCGGCAAACAAATTTATCGCATCGCCATCAACTTGACCACGTGCGTCATTTGTGTTGGAGGAACCAGAGGTTTCATTGCCGCTTTCGTATGTTGAATTATCATTTTCAGGAATATCATGAGTGAAGTCCTCTTCTTCGACACTTTCTCCACTACTTTCATAATGATCTACATTCAGATCCTCGTCCCAACCTTCTTGTAAGATCAATTCAACCGCTCGTTTGTCACTGATGTTTCTCCGATACCTCGCCATGGTGTGTCAATAGTGAGAATGAAAGAGTGACGGGAGTTGGTCACTTTAAGCTGAATTTAGCCAATGAAAATTGGCGTGACAGCGTTCAAGGGTCACAGATTGTGACGTATGAATAAAGGAATTTTCCATCCGTAGTCTTTGTTTGACTGAAAACGGAGTAATGCGGCCATAGTTATTTACAGAAACCTGCTGCGAAAACCCACGCAGCGTGTTCACACAGCCTCACAACGCGCTGCGATGATTCTCGCGGCGTGCGTTCAACCGGTGGGTGGCCAGCTGCGTGTATCATCGCAGCGTGTTGCGAAATAGTTAAAGAATTGAATGATATTCAGCCCTGAATTGGCCTCTTTGTAGTCAGCTGGGCTGTAAGTAGTTATGATTTGATTTGATTAGGAAGATTTAAACTGATGCCATGGTAATAATGTCAACACTGAGTGTGAACGGGGAGGGTGTCAGCTTGTTTCAGTATGGCAAAGACATTTTTTGCAAAGGATGTGTCCACACCTCAAAAGGACAGGTACCCGTGAACAGTCTGTTAGTAACCCCCAGGTTTGGTGGGATGGGCGGTCTCCTGGTGTCGTGTTAGGTGATGTTGTGAGAGTTGTAAACGATAGCAAGCGTCAGGCTACTTGGTGCGCTGTTGCTGTTGTCATGATGACATCAGTATTTGGAGTGAATTGTGCGAACCCTGCTCATGGTGGCAGTTCAACTCCCCAGTCCATAGCTGCTAGCCATTCCTCATTTTTAGGAAATTTTCAAGTTTTAGCACTGATTCCGAAATAACAATTTCCTGCATATTTTTCTGTATTTCAAGATTTCAACAACAACAAAACATGAGAAACTGAACCTTCTTGCTGGGTCCATACACTGATCCATGTTTGTCCGGTGGAAAACAGTGACTGGGCGCATCATGGTGTTGAGCAGTGAAAGTCGATGTGATGTGGGCAGCAAATCAGTAAAAGAAAGGGTTTATCAGCACTTTACTTCACAGTAGAGGAACAGTTTTCTTGTATCGATTCACGCCACACACCACTTCCAAACCCATTACATGACAGGATTCCTAATTTTGGGTCTGGAAGGTTGGCAGCTATGCCTGTCAGGACGCGAACGTAATACAAAGTTATTTTATGTAATGTGTCGGTCGTGATGTTGCAGGTCACATCTTAGAGGGAGTCGTAATCAGGAAGGTTGGATTGAGGAGGTTCCACTTTATGTATATATATCATAAAAACACCAAAGGGAATGAAAAAGTAAAACTAGGCAACTGAAACAAGAAAAAAGCAAAAGAAGAGGGCTTTAGCAACTGTTGCCTGCTTTCCTGCCACAGCTGACACACACACAGAAATGTTTCCTACTAAAGAGATAGGGCCCAGACTGACTTCTTCCAACTCGAAATCGGCAAACAAATCTATCGCATCGCCATCAACTTGACCACGTGCGTCATTTGTGTTGGAGGAACCAGAGGTTTCGTTGTCGCTTTCGTATGTTGAATTATCATTTTCAGGAATATCATGAGTGAAGTCCTCTTCTTCGACACTTTCTCCACTACTTTCATAATGATCTACATTCAGATCCTCGTCCCAACCTTCTTGTAAGATCAATTCAACCGCTCGTTTGTCACTGATGTTTCTCCGATACCTCGCCATGGTGTGTCAATAGTGAGAATGAAAGAGTGACGGGAGTTGGTCGCTTTAAGCTGAATTTAGCCAATGAAAATTGGCGTGACAGCGTTCAAGGGTCACAGATTGTGACGTATGAATAAAGGAATTTTCCATCCGTAGTCTTTGTTTGACTGAAAACGGAGTAATGCGGTCATAGTTATTTATAGAAACCTGCTGCGAAAACCCCCCCAGCGTGTTCACACAGCCTCACAACGCGCTGCGATGATTCTCGCGGCGTGCGTTCAACCGGTGGGTGGCCAGCTGCGTGTATCGTCGCAGCGTGTTGCGAAATAGTTAAAGAATTGAATGATATTCAGCCCTGAATTGGCCTCTTTGTAGTCAGCTGGGCTGTAAGTAGTTATGATTTGATTTGATTAGGAAGATTTAAACTGGTGCCATGGTAATAATGTCAACACTGAGTGTGAACGGGGAGGGTGTCAGCTTGTTTCAGTATGGCAAAGACATTTTTTGCAAAGGATGTGTCCACACCTCAAAAGGACAGGTACCCGTGAACAGTCTGTTAGTAACCCCCAGGTTTGGTGGGATGGGCGGTCTCCTGGTGTCGTATTAGGTGATGTTATGAGAGTTGTAAACGATAGCAAGCGTCAGGCTACTTGGTGCGCTGTTGCTGTTGTCATGACGACATCAGTATTTGGAGTGAATTGTGTGAACCCTGCTCATGGTGGCAGTTCAACTCCCCAGTCCATAGCTGCTAGCCATTCCTCATTTTTAGGAATTTTTTCAAGTTTTAGCACTGATTCCGAAATAACAATTTCCTGCATATTTTTCTGTATTTCAAAATTTCAACAACAACAAAACATGAGAAACTGAACCTTCTTGCTGGGTCCATACACTGATCCATGTTTGTCCGGTGGAAAACAGTGACTGGGCGCATCATGGCGTTGAGCAGTGAAAGTCGATGTGATATGGGCAGCAAATCAGTAAAAGAAAGGGTTTATCAGCACTTTACTTCACAGTAGAGGAACAGTTTTCTTGTATCGATTCACGCCACACGCCACTTCCAAACCCATTACACGACAGGATTCCTAATTTTGGGTCTGGAAGGTTGGCAGCTATGCCTGTCAGGACGCGAACGTAATACAAAGTTATTTTATGTAATAAAATGTGTCGGTCGTGATGTTGCAGGTCACATCTTAGAGGGAGTCGTAATCAGGAAGGTTGGATTGAGGAGGTTCCACTTTATGTATATATATCATAAAAACACCAAAGGGAATGAAAAAGTAAAACTAGGCAACTGAAACAAGAAAAAAGCAAAAGAAGAGGGCTTTAGCAACTGTTGCCTGCTTTCCTGCCACAGCTGACACACACACAAGAAATGTTTCCTACTAAAGAGATAGGGCCCAGACTGACTTCTGCAGTTTTCCCTTTGGCACCTTAGGGACACGGTTTGTGAAATTTCTATGCCTCATGGGTATTCATTAAGCCCATTCCATAAAGCCATTATTAATTACATAAAAGCAATTAAGCCCAAATTCAATAGTGTAAATATTCAAAGGAGGGATTTGGGTGATTAGCATTTGTACAATTGGAGTTTAATAGTCAACCAACCAATCACTTCGTCAATTGACCGACACCACCTAGCTGTCATGGGAGGCAATCTTCTAAGTACTGCATGCTGAGTGGTTTTCAGCTCAGCAACCCACTGTTTGTACTGGGGATCATCTGGTGATGGGCCACTATCACATATCTGATTGTAGTCACTAAAAGGAACACTGTCAGTGATTTTTTTTACTCTTGACTTGAAGTAGATGCTAACGTGGCGATAGCCTTGAGATGGCCATTGTAGTTGGTAAAGCTGTCAGCACCATTATTTGAATTGACCGTCAGTAATGAGTCAGTTGAGAAATTCCACAACAGCAACAGTACGACTGTGTGAAATGCACCCTATCTGAAATATGACTGCCAGTCATACTTACAGGCGTTAGAGGTATCATAAGGTCCTACCACTCACAGCTCTACAAATATCAGTCAAGCATGAGATTTCGCCCTAACGAACAGCCCAAAGCACTCATCAGGGGCAAGTTTAGTGTGCCCAATTGGCATGAAATTTAGGGTGACATCGGTGTGAAGGCCTTTCTGAACCCTCCAGCAAAAGTACCACAGGGCAAATTTATTTTTGTTCTGCCCTGCGCAGTTGTCACAGTACAGGTGAAGTCTTCTCCTCTTGTCCATAATGATAAAAAAAAATATATGATGGTAGCTCAGTAGAGAGTATTCAGTCCTTTCCTGCAGTTCATGCCTTCGTTGTTGATAGACCTTTTATATTATTTTTGTTTCTTAGCGATTAGATTTAAAGAATTGAATGATATTCAGTCCAGAATCAGCCTCTTTGTAGTTAGCTGGGCTGTAAGTAATTATGATTTGATTTGATTAGGAAGATATAAACTGGTGCCATGGTAATAACATCAGCACTTAGTGTGAATGGGGAGGGTGTCAGCTTGTGTCAGAATGGCAATGACATAGTGTGCAAAGGATGTGTCCACACGGCAGAAGGACCGGTACCCTTGTACAATCTGTTAGTAACCCCTCTGGGTTGGTGGGGTGGGCTGTCTGTGTCGTGGTGCCATGCTATGTGATGTTATGAGAGCTGTAAAAGATAGCAAGTATCAGAGTAGTTGGTGCTCTGCTGCTGTTGTCATGATGACAGCATTTATAGTGAATTGTGTGAACCCTGCTCAAGGTGGCGGTTCAACTCCCCTGTCAGGACGCTCACATGTAATGTTAACACCAGGCTGTACACACTGCTGTCAGCCAGTTCCTGGGGACAGCTGTTCCAGCAAGCGACCAAGACATCGCCTGCGCTGAGCACGGCCACAAGGAAGCAATACTGGCATCAAACAGGGAGTGTTGATAGACCTTTTACATTATTTTGGTTTCTTAGTGAATAAAGAACCTGAATGATATTCAGTCCTGAAATGGCCTATCTGCAGTCAGCTGGGCTGTAAGTAGTTATGATTTGATTTGATTAGGAAGATTTAAACTGGTGCCATGGTAATAACTTCAATACTGAGTGTGAACGGGGAGGGTGTCAGCATGTTTCAGTATGGCAAAGACATTTTTTGCAAAGGATATGTCCACACCGCAAAAGGACTGGTAACCGTGAACGGTCTATTAGTAACCCCCAGGTTTGATGGGATGGGCGGTCTGTCTACATCTCCTGGTGTCGTGCTAGGTGATTTTATGAGAGTTGTAAACGATAGCAAGCGTCAGGCTACTTGGTGCTCTGTTGCTGTTGTCATGACGACATCAGTATTTGGAGGGAATTTTGCGAACCCTGCTCATGGTGGCAGTTCAGCTACCCAGTCCATAGCTGATAGCCATTCCTAATTTTTTGGAATTTTTTCTTCAAGTTTTAGCACCAGTTTCGAAATAATTTTCTACATATTTTTCTGTATTTCAAAATTTCAACGACGACAAAACAAAACATGAGAAACTGAACCTTCTTGCAGGGTCTGTACACTGATCCATGTTTTTCAGCTGGAAAACAGTGACTGGGCACAACATGGCATGAAAGTCGATGTGATGTGCGTAGCAAATCAGTGAAAGAAAGGGTTTATCAGCACTTTACAGTTTACTTCACAGTAGAGGAACAGTTTTCATGTATCAATTCACGCCACGTGCCCCTCCAGAACCCATTACACAACAGGATTCCTAATTTTGGGTCTGGAAGGTTGGCAGCTGTTTCCTGTCAGGATGTTCACATGTAATGAACGTTGATCGAGTGGAAGTGTTTTCTGTTTACGAACTGGAATTCGCGTTCTCTTGGTGCCTGGATTGGCACGTGTGTGCCATCCACACAACCAGTCTCATCCGGGAATCGTCTCATTGCATAGAACTTTAGTTTAGTCTGTCGGACTTGTGCAGGGCTTGGCATTTTGATGGTGTCACTCACTCGTCTTAACAGGGCGTTGGTCACTCGGTCGACTGTACAGCTGACAGTGGACTGATCGACACCTGTCAGCTCGCCTATCATGTCTTGTTCAGACCCTGATGCGTAAAAACGCAGTGCCAAAAGTACTTGTAGAGTTGGTGTCAGGGATCCTTGACGTGGCACGTCGTAGCGCAAGTCCTCTTCAACTTGATCCACAAGAGTGAAAATGGCTGCCCGCTCAAAACGAAACTTCTTCCGTATTTTAGTGGTGGAAAAAGAGTACAATGGGTTATTCCTGTCGCGAAAAATGCGGCTTGGGCGAATTCTCTGACGACGACGTTGCTGAAAGTAGTATCTTGCAGCCATTTTGAAACTCGCAGTAGGCTGAAGCCTTCTCGTGTAGGCTAGCAAAATCGGCAGCCGAAATCGGAGCTGTTTAGGCTACCTTTTAGTCAAAAGCCTAACCCATGTCTGGGTTCGTGCATTGCGATTTAGCCGACCGTAGGCTGGCCTTGTGATCAAGGCTAGCCTTGAGTCCGTAGGCTGGATCGGTGCATTAGACCGCAGGCTGTACACACTGCTGTCAGCCAGCTCCTGGGAAGTTGTTCCAGCAAGTGACCAAGACATCGCCTGCACTGAGCATGGCCACAAGGAAGCAATACTGGCATCAGACAGGGAGTGTTGATAGACCTTTTATATTATTTTGGCTTCTTAGTGAATAAAGAACTGGATGATATTCAGTCCTGAAATGGCCTCTCTGCAGTCAGCTGGGCTGTAAGTAGTTATGATTTGATTTGATTAGGAAGATTTAAACTGGTGCCATGGTAATAACTTCAATACTGAGTGTGAACGGGGAGGGTGTCAGCTTGTTTCAGTATGGCAAAGACATTTTTTGCAAAGGATGTGCCCACAGGGCAAAATGACTGGTACCCGTGTACAGTCTGTTAGTAACCTCCAGGTTTGGTGGGATGGGCGGTCTGTCTACATCCCCTGGTGTCGTGCTATGTGATGTTATGAGAGTCGTAAACGATAGCAAGCGTCAGGCTACTTGGTGCTCTGTTGCTGTTGTCATGACATCAGTATTTGGAGTGAATTGTGCGAACCCTGCTCATGGTGGCAGTTCAACTACCCAGGCCATAGCTGATAGCCATTCCTAATTTTTAGGAATTTTTTCTTCAAGTTTTAGCACCAGTTTCGAAATAACAATTTTCTACGTATTTTTCTGTATTTCAAAATTTCAACGACGACAAAACAAAACATGAGAAACTGAACCTTCTTGCAGGGTCTGTACACTGATCCATGTTTTTCAGCTGGAAAACAGTGACTGGGCACAACATGGCATGAAAGTCGATGTGATGTGGGTAGCAAATCAGTGAAAGAAAGGGTTTATCAGCACTTTACTTCACAGTAGAGGAACAGTTTTCATGTATCAATTCACGCCACGCGCCCCTCCAGAACCCATTATTATGATTATACAACAGGATTCCTAATTTTGGGTCTGGAAGGTTGGCAGCTGTTTCCTGTCAGGATGTTCACATGTAATGAACGTTGATCGAGTGGAAGTGTTTTCTGTTTACGAACTGGAATTCGCGTTCTCTTGGTGCCTGGATTGGTACGTGTGTGCCATCCACACAACCAATCTCATCCGGGAATCGTCTCATTGCATAGAACTTTAGTTTAGTCTGTCAGACTTGTGCAGGGCTTGGCATTTTGATGGTGTCACTCACTCGTCTTAACAGGGCGTTGGTCACTCGGTCGACTGTACGGCTGACAGTGGACTGATCGACACCTGTCAGCTCGCCTATCATGTCTTGTTCAGACCCTGATGCGTAAAAACGCAGTGCCAAAAGTACTTGTAGAGTTGGTGTCAGGGATCCTTGACGTGGCACGTCATAGCGCAAGTCCTCTTCAACTTGATCCACAAGAGTGAAAATGGCTGCCCGCTCAAAACGAAACTTCTTCCATATTTTAGTGGTGGAAAAAGAGTACAACGGGTTATTCCTGTCGCGAAAAATGTGGCTTGGGCGAATTCTCTGACGACGACGTTGCTGAAAGTAGTATCTTGCGGCCATTTTGAAACTCGCAGTAGGCTGAAGCCTTCTTGCGTAGGATAGCGAAATCGGCAGCCGAAATCGGAGCTGTTTAGGCTACCTTTTAGTCAAAAGCCTAACCCATGTCTGGGTTCGTGCATTGCGATTTAGCTGACCGTAGGCTGGCCTTTTTTGGACTCTTCTTTTCAATTCCTCATTTGTGATGTGGTCTTTGTATGTAATGTTCAGGATCTTGCGGAAGCATCTCATTTCCAGGGCCTGGATTCTTCTCTGGAGTTCTGCAGTGAGGGTCCAGGATTCGCAAGCGTATAGAAATATTGAGAAGATGAGGGAGCGCATTAGTCTGATTTTGGACGAGAGGGAGATCTTTTTGTCCTTCCTTATAGTCTTCAATCGACTCAGTGCGGCAGTAGTCTGCGCGATTCTGGACAGGACCTCTGGTTTCGAACCCTCGTCTGACACAATGGCACCCAAGTATTTGAAGGAGGAGACTTCTTCCAGTTTTTCACCATTTACGTGCAAGTTGGACGTTACGCCTTGGCTGTTGTTGGTCATAACCTTGGTCTTCTCGGCACTGATCTCCATGCCGTAGGCTGATGATGTCTTGTCAAGTTTGTGCACGAGTTCTTCGAGTTCTTTCTCTTCTCCTGCCAGGCCATCAATATCATCGGCAAAGCGCAGGTTGGTGATGACTCTGCCTCCAGTGCTGACAGTTCCCACATGATCTTCCAGGGCGTCAGTCATGATCCTTTCAAGAAAGAGGTTGAAGAGAGTGGGAGAGAGTAGACAGCCCTGTCTGACTCCGACCGTGGTTCTAAACCAGTTACCCGTGCTACCATTGAAGAGGACTTTGATTGGCCCATTCAAAGACCTGCTAACCACAGTGAAGGAACGCAAGCTCCGCTGGTATGGACACGTCACACGATCAGACGGCCTAGCCAAGACCATCCTGCATGGTACCGTACAAGGAAGGAGGAAGAGAGGCAGACAGAGAAAGCGGTGGGAGGACAACATCAAAGAGTGGACGGGCCTGCCATTTGCCACAACTCAAAGGGCCGCTGAGGACTGAGGCAGGTGGCGCGAGCTGACCAGGCAGTCATCCATGGTGCCCCAACGACCCACCTACGGGTCAAGGGATAGATGAGATGAGATGAGAGGCTGGCCTTGCGATCAAGGCTAGCCTTGAGTCAGTAGGCTGGATTGGTGCTTTACAGGCTGTACACACTGCTGTCAGCCAGCTGCTGAGAATAGTTGTTCCAGCAAGTGACCAAGACATCGCCAGCACTGAGCATGGCCACAAGGAAGCAATACTGGCATCAGACAGGGAGTGTTGATAGACCTTTTATATTATTTTGGCATCTTAGTGAATAAAGAACTGAATGATATTCAGTCCTGAAATGGGCTCTCTGCAGTCAGCTGGGCTGTAAGTAGTTATGATTTGATTTGATTAGGAAGATTTAAACTGGTGCCATGGTAATAACGTCAATACTGAGTGTGAACGGGGACAGTGTCAGCTTGTTTCAGTATGGCAAAGACATTTTTTGCAAAGGATGTGCCC
This sequence comes from Babylonia areolata, assembly GCA_011634625.1. Lineage (NCBI taxonomy): Eukaryota > Metazoa > Mollusca > Gastropoda > Neogastropoda > Buccinidae > Babylonia > Babylonia areolata. The sequence goes on along the minus strand of JAAQRG010126915.1, from coordinate 30,704 downwards.
ACATGGCAAAATGACTGGTACCCGTGTACAGTCTGTTAGTAACCCCCAGGTTTGGTGGGATGGGCGGTCTGTCAACATCTCCTGGTGTCGTGCTAGGTGATGTTATGAGAGTCATAAACGATAGCAAGCAAGCGTCAGGCTACTTGGTGCTCTGTTGCTGTTGTCATGACATCAGTATTTGGAGTGAATTGTGCGAACCCTGCTCATGGTGGCAGTTCAACTCCCCAGTCCATAGCTGCTAGCCATTCCTCATTTTTAGGAATTTTTTCTTCAAGTTTTAGCACCAATTTCGAAATAACAATTTTCTACATATTTTTCTGTATTTCAAAATTTCAATGACAAAACAAAACATGAGAAACTGAACCTTCTTGCAGGGTCTGTACACTGATCCATGTTTTTCAGCTGGAAAACAGTGACTTGGCACAACATGGCATCAAAGTTGATGTGATGTGGGTAGCAAATCAGTGAAAGAAAGGGTTTAAGCTTATCAGCACTTTACTTCACAGTAGAGGAAGTTTTCATGCATCAATTCATGCCACGCGCCCCTCCAGAACCCATTATACAACAGGATTCCTAATTTTGGGCCTGGAAGGTTGGCAGCTATTTCCTGTCAGGACGTTCACATGTAATGTTAACACCAGGCTGTACACACTGCAGTCAGCCAGCTCCTGGGAATAGTTGTTCCAGCAAGTGACCAAGACATCGCCTGCGCTGAGCACGGCCACAAGGAAGCAATACTGGCATCAGACAGGGAGTGTTGATAGACCTTTTATATTATTTTGGCTTCTTAGTGAATAAAGAACTGGATGATATTCAGTCCTGAAATGGCCTCTCTGCAGTCAGCTGGGCTGTAAGTAGTTATGATTTGATTTGATTAGGAAGATTTAAACTGGTGCCAGGTAATAACGTCAACACTGGCCTTAGTGGTCGGCGAGGCTCTAAGCACCATAATTTCATTTCATTTAATAACGTCAACACTGAGTGTGAACGGGGACGGTGTCAGCTTGTTTCAGTATGGCAAAGACATTTTTTGCAAAGGATGTGCCCACAGGTCAAAATGACTGGTACCCGTGTACAGTCTGTTAGTAACCCCCAGGTTTGGTGGGATGGGCGGTCTGTCAACATCTCCTGGTGTCGTGCTAGGTGATGTTATGAGAGTCGTAAACGATAGCAAGCGTCAGGCTACTTGGTGCTCTGTTGCTGTTGTCATGACATCAGTATTTGGAGTGAATTGTGCGAACCCTGCTCATGGTGGCAGTTCAACTACCCAGTCCATAGCTGATAGCCATTCCTCATTTTTAGGAATTTTTTCTTCAAGTTTTAGCACCAGTTTCGAAATAACATTTTTCTACATGTTTTTCTGTATTTCAAAATTTCAACAACAACAAAACATGAAAAACTGAACCTTCTTGCAGGGTCTGTACACTGATCCATGTTTTTCAGCTGGAAAAATGTGACTTGCACAACATGGCATGGAAGTCGATGTGATGTGGGCAGCAAATCAGTGAAGGAAAGGGTTTATCAGCACTTTACTTCACAGTAGAGGAACAGTTTTCATGTATCAATTCATGCCACGCGCCCCTCCAGAACCCATTATACAACAGGATTCCTAATTTTGGGTCTGGAAGGTTGGCAGCTATTTCCTGTCAGGACGTTCACATGCAATTTTAACACCAGGCTGTACACACTGCTGTCAGCCAGCTCCTGGGAATAGTTGTTCCAGCAAGTGACCAAGACATCGCCTGCCCTGAGCATGGCCACAAGGAAGCAATACTGGCATCAGACAGGGAGTGTTAACAGACCTTTTACATTATTTTGGCTTCTTAGTGAATAAAGAACTGAATGATATTCAGTCCTGAAATGGCCTCTCTGCAGTCAGCTGGGCTGTAAGTAGTTATGATTTGATTTGATTAGGAAGATTTAAACTGGTGCCATGGTAATAATGTCAACACTTGAGTGTGAACAGGGACAGTGTCAGCTTGTTTCAGTCTGGCAAAGACATTTTTTGCAAAGGATGTTTCCCACATGGCAAAATGACTGGTACCCGTGTACAGTCTGTTAGTAACCCCCAGGTTTGGTGGGATGGGTGGTCTGTCTACATCCCCTGGTGTCGTGCTATGTGATGTTATGAGAGTCGTAAACGATAGCAAGTGTCAGGCTACTTGGTGCGCTGTTGCTGTTGTCACGACGACATCAGTATTTGGAGTGAATTGTGTGAACCCTGCTCATGGTGGCAGTTCAACTCCCCAGTCCATAGCTGCTAGCCATTCCTCATTTTTAGGAGTTTTTTCTTCCAAGTTTTAGCACCAATTTCGAAATAACAATTTTCTACACATTTTTCTGTATTTCAAAATTTCAACGACAAAACAAAACATGAAAAACTGAACCTTCTTGCAGGGTCTGTACACTGATCCATGTTTTTCAGCTGGAAAACAGTGACTTGGCACAACATGACATCAAGGTCGATTTGATGTGGGCAGTAAATCAGTGAAAGAAAGGGTTTATCAGCACTTTACTTCACAGTATAGGAACAGTTTTCATGTATCAATTCATGCCACGTGCCCCTCCAGAACCCATTATACAACAGGATTCCTAATTTTGGGTCTGGAAGGTTGGCAGCTATGCCTGTCAGGACACTCATATGTAATGTTAACACTAGGCTGTACACACACACTGCTGTCAGCCAGCTCCTGGGGACAGCTGTTCCAGCAAGTGACCAAGACATCGCCTGCACTGCACATGTCCACAAGGAAGCAATACTGGCATCAGACAAGGAGTGGACAGCCTGTTAGTGGAAAAACCCCCAGAAAACAAAAAAAAAAAAAAGAGAAAAAACCACTGGGTTGTTTAGGTGGGCAGTATAATGGTATGTTAAAAGACCTTTTACTTTATTTTGGTTTCTTTTTGAACAGATTTAAAGAACTGAATGATATTCAGCCCTGAAAATCGATTCACAACACACGCCCCTCCCGACCCCATTAGTTACCCGACAGGATTCCTAATTTTGGATCTGAAAGGTTGGCAGCTATGTCAAAGGACACTTCATCAAATACTGTGACAGTCAAGTCATTTTGATGCTTTGTCATATTAAACCCATTTTCAGGCAGATCGGAACAATATATTTGCTGACAGATATTTTTTTAACATCAGACACAATTGAAAATGACACATACACACAGAGTACAGATACCACTCATGCATGTGTATGTGAGAGTAGGAATACATATTGTGCATGTGTGACAGTGTGTATTTCATGTGCACACATGTAATGATGAATGTGTAATACATGTATATATTATAATTATTTGGGCAGTTCATGCATTCATGCAGACTGAGTTTTCTCTCTAGTACAGTAGTCTACCTTACTTTGAATGTCAGCATGGTATATTTGCCATTTGCTTGACAAGTTTTTGTAAAATGAACAAAAAATATCCTGGAGAACTCAACGGATTTTATAGATTTGAAGTTGGCTCTTAACAAAAGTAGCAGGTTCATATTTATTTTCAGTAACAGTTCAGGTTGTTATAAAATGTAACTTTGTAAGTGCAGTTATTTTCAGTAGTAGTTGGTGTGTCTGTCACAGAGAGAAAGAAGATATTGCACAGATCTTGGTGCAGTTATTTTCAACATGACCGCCAACTTTGTGTGTGTGTGTGTGAGAGAGGGAGAGGGCAGGGGGTGAGTGATTGATATAAGCTACAGTATGTCATTCGGAGTCTTGCAATTTAATTCTCCACCCCCCCTCACACACCCCCTTTGGTTTTTAGTTAAAAGAAAAATAGCCATAATGAAAAACACAACTCCACACACATGCATATAACTTGACGCTGTAGAATATGCTTTGCTTACGAAAAGATTGACTTTTCTTTGTGTTTATTTTTGGTTGATTGTATACTGATTGTATAATCAACAATGTATTGTTTATACTGTAAAGTGTTCCTGTGTATGTTTTGTTGTTTAGAATTATTACAGAATTGAAATTAAAAAAATTGTTTGGATGCAGTGAATTGTTTTGCTTTTTTTGTTGTATTGTTGATTGCAATGGATGTTAGTAACTTTCAAGTTACATGTATTAGCAAGAATGTATGATACAGCGGTTAGAAATTACTAATTTCATGAGATACTAAGCAGTTTGAATTACAAACCTCTTTATCTCTCCTATTTGAATGTTTTAAACTCTCAAAGGTTTCTAAACTCGTTTGAGTGAAAAGTTTGAAGCAGTGACTAGTTTTTTTTTGTTTTTGTTTTTCACCCTTGACTTGAAGTAGATGCTAACGTGGCAATAGCCTTGAGATGGCCTTAGCGGTCAGCAATCCTCTAAGCACCATAATTCGATTTCTCTCTTTATTGTCATGCTTTTTTGTGATCACATGGTGGAAAGCTTTTAGCTAATCCTTTTAATTTTACCCTCAGTAAAACTAGAGTCACACTCTTTCTCTCTCTCCTCCTCTCTCAAATATACACATGAAGACAGTGACATACACAAAAATGTAAAATGTTTCTTTGACATGTAACAAGTTGCATCTAGTAGTAGTTGTAACAAAACTCAGTTGGAAATCTAAGATATCTCAGAAATCAATCTTCATTGCTTGCTCTTGCTTCGTCAGTTCATTGCTTGCTTGCTCAAACTGATGCAGTTTGTGAAATAATGATCAGATGTCGACCTGACTGTGGCGACATGTCTATCTTTGAAATATGATTTTAAATTTTGTCTACAATAATGAAAGTTGAGGATGCTTGCTGTCAGAATTATGTGCGTGTGAACATCTGTATGTGTGTAGAACACACGCCATGTAAGTATGTTCATAGATACACTTATAAGAAAGTAGGACTGATACAGTGAATAATTTAGTGAACATATTTTACCTACCAGTGCGTTAGGAAATGAACATTTCAAGTTGAAAAGCAATATCACAAAGTGACAAACCCTCATCACTTTCAACAAGAAATCCTTGGGAGATACATTGCCAACCACATCTAGCCGTTTCAGTTTTAAGGAGAAAGGTGATAAAGCATGTGGACTGATCCATATATGAAGTAAAATAAGTAGACAAAATAAATGAGTGAATACATAAAAATGTAATGAAATGACAGTTATGTAGAAGGCAAATGATTTGATTTTTTTTTTTTTTTTTTTTTTTGCTGCCCCATCATCTGCACCGTTTCAGTGGCGTTACTCCCATGCTGCTCATTTAGATTCCCCTATACACGGTCACACCCGGGTTCGTCCGTCACAGTTCCAGTGTCGGCAGTCCACAGGGAACCATCGATGTTAGGTCACCAGGAGGCCACACACCAGAGGAGACCCTGCACTGCTGCTTAGTCACTTCGGTGTTGTTCAGTGGTGCCTGTTCTGTTTTAATGTACTTAGGACACCACCTGCTAAGCCCCCTACAAATGACAATAATGGCTTAGTCACGGAGCCAGATTGAGTGAGCGTCCCTCCCAGAGTGGAGACCGCCACCACGTCCTTCAAACAATAGCCCCCCGTGAATCTGCCGACACTGACGACATTGATAGGACTCACCCCAAGCACGGAAGTGGAGGGGTATCGAAACTGAGGTCACCATGAGAGCAGGGCATGAAAGGCCACAGACTTTGAGACTATTTTGTTTATACTGATGACGATGAAGGAGGAGGAGGATGACGATGATGATGACGATGTTGCTATGGAGGTCCATTTTGGTTTGGAACTGTGTGAGAAAGCTGTATTCTTCGCTTCCTGTCATAATGATATCCCGGTGTTAACCAGGCCAGAGAGATACAGACACTTGCAGTGTTGGGTCAGGTACTAGGTAATTGGAGCAACACACCCAAAGACACATCCTTGAAATGGATGACACTCGACTGTGTAGTCCCAGTCTCCCCATTTAAGCCCACAGTACACTCAACTCTGGGTAGGAGCCGGCCACGGGCCGAAAAACCCACCTCTGCTGGGATTCGAACCCGCGTCCTTTCAGCCGTCAGTCCGCGACGCTAACCACTTCGCCACAACGGGGGAGGGGGAGGGTGGGAAGCAAATGCCTGAACTTCACATCAATGTAATGCACTGAACAGGGACATAGTCGCCTACCTTAGGTTTCTGTAAAACAGTTAACATGAAATGAAGTAAAATAAGTAGATAAAATAAATGAGTGAATACATAAAAATGTAATGAAATGACAGTTACGTAGAAGGCAAATACATTGATTTTTTTTTTTTTTTTTTTTAGATAAATATAATTAATATTCAATCATCAATGCATGCGTAAGGAGGAAGGTAGCAGAATGGTTATGTTTATTTGCCAATACAGTGTCTGTGAAGGTCTGGATTTGATTCCTGATCCCATCCTTTCTCCCAGGTTTTACCGGATCATCAAACTGAGCATCAGTCATTCAGATTAGATGATTAACTGAGGTCTCATGTGCAGCATTCACTACGCGCACAATAAAAGAACCCTTGACAGCATAAGCGCTATCCTCTGGCAAAATTCTGTTGTAGAAATCCACTCTTGTAGGTACACAAATATATATACACATGCATTCAAGGCCTGACTGAACCTATTGCTGGTCAGGTATCCAACTAGCAAATGTGGTGTAGCATATATAGGTATGTCCACACTCAGTTTCACCTTTTTGAGAAACTGGAACTTAGTGCATGCATTTCATAGGCACAATTACAGACAAAAACTTAATTCATAAGTTCTTAGCATCTGCATGTGTACGCAGACATCCTTCTTGTTATGTTAGTATCAGTAACTGAAGGAGGCATCACTGCATTCGGACAAATCCATATACGCTACACCACATCTGCCACGCTGATGCCTGACCAGCAGCGTAACCCAAAGCGCTTAGTCAATAATGTCAAAAAAAACACCCTAAAATACCATAAAGTATCACAGTAACAACTCTGGCAACAGTAACAGCATCATGAAAATAAATTTAAGTTGAAAACGCATAGTAGAACTGGGGTAATATACGGGCCGGTAGCAGTTAAAATACGTTTTGGAGAAGTTACATGGAAGATGCTAATTATTGAAAATAGACAATGCACCAGTTGCAACCATGTCATACAGTAAACACTCGTTTCGTCTTCTGTTATTCCTCTTTTTTTTTCTCTTTTTTTTCATTTCTTTTTATTTGTCGTTTCGTACATGCACGAAAATCGCCGGCAAAATAGGTACAATAATTCAGGATGCTTAACTTTGACTTTACTGACTTTTGTATCTATTTGTGGGGCCACATGCCATCACCATGACAAATAGTGCTCAGGAAAACAAACATCGTGTCCTCGGGCTACAGTGAAGGGCCGCATCTTGCGCCACTGACACACTGAAGTCAGATTTGTGCATCCGGGGTGTGTCGTCTGCAGGAGTAAAGGTAAACAACTCTTGTATTGATTGCAATGATACATTCATCAAAATTTAATGTTCTTAGTTCAGGCAGTTTACGTGGTCTTTATATTGCCCCATTTGTCGTTTTTAGCCAGTGAAATTCTGTCGTCTTTTTTTTTTTTTAAATTGTTTATTTCGTTTACGTTTTTTTAATTTTTTTTTTATTTAACGTCCAGTGAATCCACAACTTGACACACACACACACACACAGAGACAAACAAGTCAAAGACAAGGACCACAGGGGTGTGTTATATTCCAAAATTTCCATATTAGCACTGGAGGTGTGTGTCGGTTCTCATTATACTTAAAAAGGGAGGACAACATATGTTTCAGTAATGACTTATTAAATTGAGGTAGGATAATCTTGGATCTTCAAGCCGTCAACATTCTCGTGTTTTGTTATGGTCCGGTCTTGAAACAATAATTGTTAAAAAAAAAAAAAAAAAAAAACACCCAAAAAACAAACAAACCCTATTTGTAGCTTTTTGTCCTGCTTATGTGGTGTTCTCAATTTCCTTTCCATTTAAATCATTAACATGTCGAGTTCATGTTCAGTGTTAGTGGCGATAGCCTTGAGATGGCCTTAGTAGTCGGCGAGGCTCTTGAGCACCATGATTTGATTTGATTTGATGTTCAGTGTTTCATGTCGGTAGATTTGTGGGGACTGTCACTTGGACACATTAATCTCATCATTTTGATCTCGTGTTCACTCAGTCTGTATCCATAAGCAGATATACTGTCAGAAGAAGATAACGAGAGTGGTGTTTTCAATAGGCTTAATCAGAACGATTTATCAGAGCGCCGCTGAAGTCGACCCAGAAGGACTGCCCAGACAGCATGCAAACGTTTTTAAAACGTTTGATTTTGGTTCACTTAGTTTTAAGTGGTTTACTTGTTTTAGGTAAATGTTTAAAAAAATTAAAAAAACTTTTTTAAAACGTTACCGTCAAAACTATAGCAAGTGAAACAAATCTCCCTTGGAAACGTTTCACAGGATATGTTTTAAAAACGTATATAAAACACGAAGACAAACTTAAAAATCAAATCAAGACGGTTTAGTTAATTGTTTCCTAATGCGATATCTCTTCGATAATTTCAGTAACCTTAAAGTAAAAGCCCATAAAGAATATATGGGATAAGGATCAAACTGTCTCCCATGAAGTACTCAGATGAACATATTTCCACGAGTCAATGAGCTAGGTAAGTTTCATTAGTATCAGACAACTGAAAGAAAATCGTTTGTCGCATACGCACTCCCTTCAGTCGCTTAAGCCTATAGTCTCTTCTGTTAACACTATTTGAGTACACCATATAGACATTACATTTACATCTTTGTGCTCTCTCTCTCCGCTCTCTCTCAAACACACACACACACACACACAGGAACACTGCTTCCGAGCCACTTTACTTCGGCGGTGACTGTACATCGAGCATTCTATTGGAACTGATGCACGGGAACCAAACCTTTTAATCTGCTTTACCTACGTCAAAACTCCTTTTAACGTCACTCATCGTTTTATAAAACGTCACCAGCAGACTGATTTGCAATTCCGTGTGCATTGTGCAGAGAAACTGAGTCAACAATGACACTCCGTAATATTTTTTATTGCCAGCAGTTTCCTTTCCACAGCTTGCTTCTTTCACTGTACGAATTAGGATCATCATCTAACGGGAAGAAGGACTGACCACAGTTCTCGACCTTTCAGAGTTCAGACATTGGGGATACAGCAAAATGATGTGTGAAGAGAAACAGAGACGAAGGCCTTTAGGCCGGGAGTACCACGGACCTGTCCCACCAGAAGTTATGATCGTAAGTATTGTGTTCTTTCGTATTGTACTGTCACTTTGCCATAACAGATTATTTTCTCCGTGTGGAATTCGCGCTGTTTTCTATGGGGAGAGCACGTCGCCACAGTGCCACCCCTACCCCATGACACCATTCCATCCCTACCCCACATTCCAGCCAATGACACACCATTCCAGCCCATGACACCATTCCACCCATGTCCCAACCATCGTTATCCCGTGACACCATTCCACCCCATGACACCATTCCACCACTACCCCATGACACCATTCCACCCCATGACACCATTCCACCACTACCCCATGACACCATTCCATCCCTATCCCACATTCCAGCCAATGACACACCATTCCAGCCCATGACACCATTCCACCCATGTCCCAACCATCGTTATCCCGTGACACCATTCCACCCCATGACACCATTCCACCACTACCCCATGACACCATTCCACCCCATGACACCATTCCACCACTACCCCATGACACCATTCCACCCTTGCCCCAACCATCGTTATCACATGACACCATTCCACCCCATGACACCATTCCACCACTACCCCATGACACCATTCCACCCTTGCCCCAACCATCGTTATCACATGACACCATTACACCCCATGACACCATTCCACCACTACCCCATGACACCATTCCACCCTTGCCCCAACCATCGTTATCACATGACACCATTCCACCCCTTCACACAATTCTACCACAGCCCCATGACACCATTCCACCCCTACCCCATGACACCATTCCGTCCTTATCCCATGACAGCACGTCTACACGAAATAATTGCCAAAGCACAAAAGGCGAATAAATTCGCAATACTAAACAGATTTTTTTAAGCAGCTCGCGAAACTTACTTTTTAAAAATTCTCATGTAATTATATTGCAAGGGATAGTCATAGTGTAAGCATATTGATGCACCAAATCTGAATTACGTTGCTTGAGCGAAAAAAAAAAAAGAAAGAAAATGATGCGAAAAGTTATCTGGACTAGACTATACCCCCCCATAGCTCCCCCCCCCCACCACACACACACACCCCACCCCACCCCACCCCCACAATACCATTCACACACCCCTCCTGCCTCACCATCTACCACGAACAGAGAGCCAAGTCTCCCACCAACTACAACCCGGAGAAGATGATTCTGGAGAGTCGCAGGAGGCAGCAGGAGTTGGACATAAATATAGATGCCTGTGCCAAGCAGAAGCTTCGGGACCAGAACATAGACTTAATGACACAGGCGAACAGGAAGGCCCTGGCCAACAGGATCCGCGGGGAGATCGACCGTCGTTTGAAGGTCCACGGCTTTAGTCTCGAGGAGAGACGTAACAGGTACTCTGCACAACACTACACTACACTACACACACACACACACACACACACACACACACACACACACACACACACACACACACACACACATGTATGTGTGTATGTGTATGTGTACAGATACAGAATTCTTTGTTATCTCAACAAGAGAATTTCATTAATTATTTTGAGGTGTAAAACACAAACAGTGCATGAAAATCAGTCATTCAACATGTATACATTAAAGACATAAAAAACGGTGATAAAGTAAAACAGCTGGCCAAACTCGCGGGGCAGGTAGCGGGGTCTCTCTCTCTCTCTCTCTCTCTCTCTCTCTTTATATATATATATATATATATATATATATAGTTTTTTTTTTGTTTTTGTTTTTTGATTGATATGGATACTTATATAGCGCCTATCGGTCGGAGACCAAGCTCTAAGTGCTTTACAAACACGGAGTCATTTACACAACAGGCTGCCTACCTGGGTAGAGCCGACTGACGGCTGCTATTGGGCGCTCATCATTCGTTTCCTGTGTCATTCAATCAGATTTAAGGCAGGCACATCTACACACTCAGACATGTAACATATAGGCAGCCATAGTCCATTTTCGGGTGTGTGCATGCTGGGTATGTTCTTGTTTCTATAACCCACCGAATGCTGACATGGATTACAGGATCTTTAACGTGCGTATTTGATCTTCTGCGTGCATGTACACACGAAGGGGGTTCAGGCACTGGCAGGTCTGCACATATGTTGACCTGGGAGATCGGAAAAATGTCCACCCTTTACCCACCAGGCGCCACCGAGACACGAACCCGGGATATATATCCGGGATATATATCCCGAGGCTTTATGCAGGGAATGAAGGCCTTACCTGTAGAAGTCTGCAGGTTGCTCCAGAAGTCACGACTTGACCTCGGAAATAAGCGTTTCATTGTCTGGGAAGTGCTTGCCCTTCAAAGATGACTTCGCGGCTTGGAAAGAGGTGGAATTCAGATAGTGCGAGGTTGGGAGAGTAAGGGGGGTTAGGAAGCATTTCACAGCCGCAGGACTGTGTTTCAGACTTCCGTTCAGTAGCTTTCTGCCCGCGGGTACGTGTTTGTACGGCTGTCATTTTGGGGCGTGGTTACGTGTTTTGAATGGGCCATCGACAGCGCATTGTCAAATTTACTTTGTGAAATGCGCTTTACAAATGCCATTCATTATCATTATTGTCATTATTGTTATCGTTATTATTATTGTTATCATCATCATCATCATCTTCATCATTATTATCATCATTGTTTTTATATGACTATCATCATCATCGTTGATATAATAACTACTCCTCATCCTACTACTACTACTACTACTATACTACCACTACAACTTCTTCTACTTGTTATAGAATATAACTAACATCATCATCATTATTTAATATTATTTATTCATCAACATCATCATCATCATCATTATTACTGTCATCATTATTATTATTTATTATTACCATTATTATTAGCATTACCATTATTAGTCATCATCATCATTATAATCATCATTGTCATGTGCTGCGCGTGCAGACTTCGCGAGCTGCTGCGGCAGGAGGATCAGGACTACATCACGACCATGCAGGAGGCGGAGGAGACGACCCTGGAGCGGCAGGCCAAGATGAGGGCCCGCATCAACAGCCTGAGGGACCGCAAGGAGCGGGAACGACTGCACTTCTGTCAGCAGAAATACGACCAGCAGTTCAGGTTTCTAACCTCTTGCTCTTGCTCTCTCCCCCTCTCAGTCATTACTTGGCCGATAACACACACACACACACAACACACACGTACACACATACGCACGCGCGCGCGCGCGCGCACACACACACACACACACACACACACACACTGGCACACACACACACACACACACACTGGTACAAATACACACACACACACACTGGCGCGCGCGCGCGCGCGCACAGACACACACACACACAGAAATACAGAAAACAACAACCAAGCAACAAACAAAGGAACACTAAGTAAAACGGTTGTCCTTTGTTAAGTTCTACAGAAATCCAACGTTTGGTAGTAAAACAAATGCACTAATAGAAATCTCAACTTTTTTTCAAAAATGAAAAAAAGGTGGCCTTGCCTTGTAGCGACCTCATCAGAGCGACCGGTTTGTGCGAGGATCAGGCATCTGTTCTGTCCCCATCCCCTAACTGAACCTCCCACCCTCTCTCTCTCTCTCTCTCTCTCTCTCTCTCTTTGCTCTCTGCGCTCTATCTCTGTCTCCCTGTGTGTGTGTGTGTGTGTGACTCACTCTCTGTCTCTCTCTCTCTTTTTTTTCTTTAATTGTTTTTAATAGCAGCAGATGTGGTTTAGCGTATTTGGATCAATCCTCAAACGCTTCGACACCTCATTGTAACTTTAGATAGAAAAACAAAGGAGCTGTTATGCGTGTTTGATGGTTTGTTTGCTTTTTTTTTTTGCTTTTTTTTTTTTCCTCAATTCCTGGCAGAGAGCAGTGTGAAGAGCTGCGGTCGACGTTGTCGAAGCGAGAGCAGGACAGGGTGTGTGCGGAAAGGGTGGAGCAGCTGTGGGAGAAGGAGCAGCAGGCCCGGGATAAGAAAGCCCAGGACGACATGTTCCATCAGCTCATGCTCAATGACATACAGGAAAAGGTGCGTTGCTCGCGTTTTCCAGGATTTCTATCGCTTTTCTGCTTCTTCTTCTCCTTGTATTTTTTCTCTTTGCCTTGCTCTGTGTGGGATTTTTTTCTTTCATTTTAATTTCAAGGTTCTGGTCATCCACGCTGGTCTGGACGCTAGTCACACAAATGAGACGATAAACCAAGGTCCCGTGTGCAGCATGCACTAGCGCACGTAAAAGAACCTACGGCAACAAAAGGGTTGTCCGCTTTGATAGGGAAAAAAAAATTGCAGACAGGAAAAAAAAGCAAAAAAAATGGGTGGCGCTCTCAGTGTAGCGACGCGCTGTCCCTGGGGAAAGCAACCTGACACACCTAGAAATCTGTTGTGACAAAAAAAGAGTAAGACAATAATACAATACTTTTTTGTTTGCTTGTTGTTGTTACATCTGGTTTTGATGTAGACGATAAGTCGTGTCTGATTATGACCATCAGATTAGCAGAGCAGGAAGCTGCTTTCCCCACTATCTGGGCTAGAATTTGATAATTGTGGAGAGTGTCTTACCCAAGTTACGTCCCTGCTCTCTCGGCCGAGAGGGTTTTAGGACAGTCGGCGTTGGGGTGGTTCCCAAAGGCCAGCTAGCCTCCAAGGCTGCAGCACTCAGAGCCGGTGCAATCTTGCCTCCTAGTTTGAGACTAGAGAGTCATAGTCCTTGACAAATATTAAGCTCTAAATGACTTCCCTTTGCAGTTGAGAAACTGTTGATCATAATCTCACACTTTGCTGTTTACATGTATCCATATAATGCTGTTTTATCCATATAATGCTGTTTAGAAGTATCCATATAATGCTGTTTATAGGTATAGGGGGGGGGGGTTGATAATCTTTAATAATATTTGCTATCTTATGTTCAAATTTTCCTTTTTGATATTTACGTGTGTGTTTTCTATTTGTAAACGCCTAGGGCCTATTTTCAAAATCAGGCGTAAATGCTCATGATAATGATGATAATGACAATGTAATTCTGGTCATGATCATCATCATCATCATCGGCACGTGAGCAGATGGCCCGGGAGGAGCGCGAGGCACTGGAGGCCCGCGAGAGGGACCGTGGCCAGCTGGACAACATCCTGAAGCAGAAAGCCGCCATGGAGGCCCAGAAGGAAGAGGCCAAGAGGCAGAGGGCAGATGAGCAACGCCTTCTGGTCCGACAGTGTAGTTAAGATAAGATAAGATAAGAATAAGAATAACTTTATTATCTCCAACTGGAGAAATTTGGTCAGGTGCATTATCACAACATAGACAAGTAAACAACATGGGGACCATAACTGTAAAAGTCAACAACAGCTTTTACGAATATTACGAAGATACAAATGTAAAAAAAATATCACATACACCGTTTCATACATACATCCACGTCACATACTGCAGGTAATAATTAGTATTCTTAATGTAAAAAAAAAAAGAAGAAGAAAGAATTAAGAAACATTATTTGAATATAATTATAAACATAGCCTACTATACTGCACATTGATTATAATAGATAAGATAAGAATAATGGTAAATTGCGGAAAACCGCAACCAGATAATCAGCACACACCCGCATCCCACCCACCCCCACCCACCCCACACACGCGGATTACTTGATTAAACAAGAGTAATAAACATATGTTTTCAAATAAAAGCATTTCACGTATTCGCTTTTAAAAACATTGCAATTAATTATTACATCGTAATTATTAAACAGAAATATATTTAGAATATGGACGTTAGCATTAGACATATTCCATTGTACATTCATCCTGCATATAGTTCTGAACACTTCGGTCTTTGGTCTTTTGCGTGTCTTGTCTGTCTGTCTGTCAGTCTGTCTGTTTGTCTGTCAGCCTCTCTGTCTGTCTTGGAGGGACAACAGACTGTGGTCCCGACTGTTCAGAATAGACCGCTGTTTGTTTTTTGGTTTTTGCGTGTCTGTTATCTGTTAGCATGTCTGTCTGTCTGTCTGTCAGCCTGTCTTGAAGGGGCAACAGCCTTGTGGTCCCGACTGTTCAGAATGAATCGGTGTTTGGTCTGGTCTGTTTGCCTGTCTGTTTGTCAGTCTGTCTTTCTGTCAGGAAGGACAACAGCTTGTTTGTACCGATTGTTCAGAATAAATCAGCGTTTTTTTTGTTTTTTTTTTGCGTGTCTGTTTGTCGGTCGGTCTGTCTCTGAGGGGTGACAGCCTGTGGTCCCGACTGTTCAGAATAAATAGGTGTTTGTTTGTTGTTGCGCTTTTGGCATGTCTGTTTGCATGTCTGTCTTTCTGTCTCGGAGGGGCAACAGACTTGTGGTCCCGATCGTTCAGAATAAATCGGTGTTTGTTTTTTTGTTGTTGTTTTTTGTTGTGTGTTTTTTTGCGTGTCTGTTTGCCTGTCTGTCTGTCAGTCTGTCGTTCTGCCTGGAAGGACAACAGTTTGTTGGTACCGACTGTTCTGAATAAATCGGTGTTTGTTATGCGTGTCTGTTAGTGTAATGCTCCGGGCTTGTCCTAAATAAAAGGTACATTGGAACAAACCCAGAAACTTCTTCGGGAAAAAAAAAGAAAAAAAAAAGGAAGCGCCGGGTTTGTCCTAAATAAAAGGTACATTAGAACAAACCCAGACACTTCCTTTAAAAAATAAAAATAAAAAAAACCGTCCGGCCTGTCCTTACACCGTCTTTTATGCCCATTGGTGGTGTGATCTCTCCCACCGAACCAGAAAGAGCAAGCAGCGCTGGACAAGATGCAGGTTGCTGCAGAGCAGGCTGAGAAGCTGCAGAAGCAGGAAGGGATGCGAAACGCCATCGACCACTCGCTGCGCACCAAGCTGCGCAGGAAGGCGCGCGAGGAGCAGGAGGAGCTGGCGAACGATCTGACGGCGCTGGAGAAACTTATGGAGGAGACCCGCAGCGAGCAGCACGAGAGCCAACAACGGAAGGTGAGTTGTAGGGTTGGTGGGTGAGAGAGAGAGACAGACAGAGGGAGAGAGAGAGAGAAAGGGACAGACAGATACACAGAGAGAGAGAGAGAATGATGGAGGAGACCCGCAGCGAGGAGCACGAGAGCCACCAACGGAAGGCGAGTTGTAGGGTTGGTTAGAGACAGAGAGACACAGAGAGAGAGAAAGAGAGAGATTATGTGGAGCAGAGATTACGCTTAGACTTCTACTTGAAACTGAAACAGAGAGAGGGGGGACGGGAGGGGTGGGGGTAGGGGGGGGGGAGTGAGAGAATGATGGAGGAGATGTGCAACGATGAGCACAAGAGCCACTAACCGAAGGTGAGGTGTAGGGTTGGTGGGGGAGAGAGACAGACAGACAGAGAGAGAGAGACAGAGAGAGAAACTGATGGAGGAGACTCACAAGGAGGAGCACGAGAGCCACCACCACCAACACAACCACCATCACCATGATGATGACCCCTCTGCAGATGGAGCTCCGAGAGGAGGACTGGAGGTACTGGTCATCTTCATCATCATCACCATCATCAACATCACCATCATCATCATCATCATCATCATCACCATCACCACCACCACCACCACCACCTAGATCACCACCACCAACACCATCACCATCATCACCAACATCAACATCATCACCACCATCATCATCACCACCAACACCATCACCACCACCACCATCATCACCATCACCACCACCACCACCATAATCATCACCATCACCACCACCACCACCTAGATCACCACCACCACCACCATCACCATCATTACTATCACCACCACCATCACCAACATCATCACCACCACCATCACCACTACCATCACTATCACAACCACCAGTATCACCATCACCACCATCATCACCACCGTCATCATCATCAACACCACCATCACCATCACCCCCACCATCATCATCACCACTATCATCACCACCACCATCATCACCACCACCATCACCACGCTGTTTACCACCACCACCATCACCACCACCACCATCACCAGCACCACCACCATCATCACCACCATCACCATGATCATCACCACCATCATCATCATCACCACCACCATCACCCCCACCATCATCATCACCACCATCATCACCACCACCATCACCACCCTGTTCACCACCACCACCATCACCACCACCAACATCATCACCACCATCACCACCACCACTATCATCACCACCACCATCTCCACCATCACCAGCACCACCACCATCACCATCATCACCACCACCATCATCATCATCACCACCATCATCACCACCATCACCATCATCACCACCACCATCTCCGCCATCACCAGCACCACCACCATCATCGCCATCATCACCACCACCATCACCACCATCACTATCATCACCACCACCATCTCCACCATCACCAGCACCACCACCATCATCACCACCATCACCACCACCATCACCACCACCATCACCACCGTCATCATCATCACCACCACCATCACCACCATCATCATCATCACACCACCAGCACCACCATCATCACCACCACCATCACCATCACCACTACAACCACCATCACGACCACCATCACTACCATCATGATCACCACCACCATCACCACCACCACCATCACCACCCTGTTGACCACCACCCTTCAGATCACGCTCCGCGAAGAGGACCGGCGGTACCGGGAGTACCTGGCCCAGATGCGCGAGGAGGAGAAGGAGCAGCAGAAGGAGACGGACCGCCACATCCAGGAGAAGGTGGACGAGGGCTACCAGAAGCAGGTGGACCGCTGGCGCACGCTGAACCACATGAGGCGGGACCTCCTCAACGACGTCATCGCCGGCCGCCAGAAGCAGATACAGGACAGACGTGAGTGTGTGGGTGGTGGTGTGTTGGGGGTGTGGAGGTGGTGGGTGTGGGTGGGGGTGGGTGTAGGTGGAGGGGGTTTAGTGTGAGGGGCATGTAGTATTGTGTTGTATTTTGTGTGTGCGAGTGTGTGTGTGTTGTGTTGAGATGTGTTTTATTGTGTGTGTGTGTGTGTGTGTGTGTGTGTGTTGTGTTGAGATGTGTTTTATTTTCTCTGTGTGTGTGTGTGTGTGTGTGTGTGTGTGTGTGTGTGTTGTTGAGATGTGTTGTATTTTGTGTGTGTGTGTGTGTGTGTGTGTGCGTGTGTGTGTTTTGTTGAGATGTGTTGTGTTGTGTGTGTGTGTGTGTGTGTGTGAGCGTGTGTGTGTAATTGTGTGTGCGTGCGTGCATGTGTGCCTGCTCGCATACGCGCTTGACAGTCAGAGAAAGGGAGTGGAGTTTGTTCAGCTTGGTTAGTGACAAAGTCACTCTCTCCCTCATTTTCCCTGTCTCGTCTTACTGTCTGTCTTCTCTATGTTCTCTCCATCTGTCTGTTTAACTGTCTGTCTGTCTGTCTGTTTAACGTACGCATCTCCTCTCACCAGTCCGTCTTTCACTGCTTCACAGACAAAAACACCACCGCCTCTCCTTTTACTACTACTACTACTACTACTCTCTCTCTCTCTCTCCCTCTCTCTCTTTCTCCTTCACAGACAAAAAACACACCAAAATCACAACCACCGCCTCTCCTTTTACTACTCTCTCTCTCTCCTTAACAGACAAAAACACCACCAAAATCACAACCACCGCCTCTCCTTTTACTACTACTACTCTCTCTCTCTCCCTCTCTCTCTCTCTCCCCACCACAGACAAAAAACACCACCGAAATCATAACCACCGCCTCTCCTTTTACTCCTCTCTCTCTCTCCCTCTCTCTCCTTCTCTCTCTCTCCTTCACAGACAAAAACACCACCAAAATCACAGTCACCGCTTCTCCTTTTACTACTCTCTCTCTCTCCCTCTCTCTCTTTCTTTCTCCATCACAGACAAAAACACCACCAAAATCACAACCACCGCCCCTCTTTTACTACTACTACTCTCTCTCTCTCCCTCTCTCTTTCTCCATCACAGACAAAAAACACCACCGAAATCATAACCACCGCCTCTCGTTTTACTACTCTCTCTCTCTCTCCTTCACAGACAAAAACACCACTAAATTCATACCCACAGCCTTTCCTCTCAAGTCGGTCTCTCTCCTTCACAGACAAAAACACCACTAAATTCATACCCACAGCCTTTCCTCTCAAGTCGGTCTCTCTCCTTCACAGACGAAAAACACCACTAAATTCATACCCACAGCCTTTCCTCTCAAGTCGGTCTCTCTCCTTCACAGACAAAAACACCCCCCCCACCCCACCCTTCTCTCTCACCTTTTTCACAGACACATCTGCTTAGCTAGATGTGGTGTAGCGTATATGGATTCTACCGAACGCAGTGACGACCCCACCAGAGCAACTTAGCTGAACCGAACTAACTCACAGGCACAAAAGACCACTCAGCTTCTTCTCCTTCTCCTTCTTCGTTCATGGGCAGCAACTCCAACGTTCACTCGTATGTACACGAGTGGGCTTTTATATGTATGACCGTTTTTATCCAGCCATGTAGGCAGCCATACTCCCCATTTCGGGGGCGTGCATGCTGGGTATGTTCTTGTTTCCATAACCCACCAAACGCTGACATGGATTACAGGATGTTTAACGTGCGTGTTTGGTCTTCTGCTTGCGTATACACACGAAGGGTGTTCAGGCACACAGAGGAGGTCTGCACATAATTTCATGTTGACCTGGGAGATCGGGAAAATCTCCACCTTTTTTTTTACCCACCAGGCGCCGTTACCGAGATTCGAGCCCGGGACCCTCAGAATGAAAGTCCAACGCTTGAACCACTCGGCTATTGCGCCCGTCACGCCACACCACCCCCAAAAAAACCCCCAGAACCACCACAGAGCAGTGCCATGCACCTCCCACCAACCTCACAACACACCGCCGGATGTATTTTGATTGTGTCTTGGGTTTTTTTTTCTTATTCCTTTTACTCATTTTCGCTTCTATAGCTTCATTCCCTCTTTAGGGTTGAGGGCTGGATGTAAAAAAAAAAAAAAAAAAAAAAGAAAAAAAAAGAAGGTGTTACTTGCTTATCTATTACCCTCGATAAAAAAAAAACTTTGTCTTGTCTTGTGTTGTCTTGTTTTGTCTCGTTTTGCCTTGCCTCGTCTTGTCTGGTCTCGTCTTGTCTTGTCTCGTCTCGTCTTGTCTTTCCTCCCTTGCCTCGCCTTGTCTTGCCTTGCCTTGCCTTGCCTTGCCTTGTCTCGTCATGTCTTGTCTTGCCTTGCCTTGTCTTGCCTTGTCTCGTCTCGTCTCGTCTTGTCTTTCCTCCCTTGCCTCGCTTTGTCTTGCCTCGCCTTGTCTTGTCTTGTCTTGCCTTGTCTCGTCATGTTTTGCCTTGCCTTGTCTCGTCTCGTCTCGTCTTGTCATCCCCCCCCCACCCCCCACCCCCACTGCATCTCCTCCACAGTGGAAGAGAACGAGCGCCTCAAGGCCCAGAACTTGAAGGAGCGCGAGGAGCTGATGAAGAAGCTGGAGGCCCAGCGGCAGTACGACCTGCAGCAGCAGAGGAAACGCAAGGCCAACAGCCTGCAGTACCAGGCCGACCTGGCGGCCCAGATCCTCGACAAGGAGCAGGCCGAGGAGGAGGCCCGCCGCTTCAGGGACTACGAGTACCGCATGGGGCAACAGGCCGAGAGGGAGCTCCAGGAGAAGCTGAAGGGCGTGCTGGACAGCCCCGGCCTGGACCGCCTCCACCCCATGCGTAGAGCTGCCGCCGCTGCTGAGGCTGCTGGAGCTGGAGCCATGAAGCCCGGCGCTGGCGGCCATACAGGTTCTGCATGAATGAAAGAATGGATGGATGGGTGAAGAAAGGAAAGGATGAATGGACGAATAAATGAATGAATGGATTCATGGATATATAAATGAATGGATGAATTAACGAATGGATGAATTAACTGGTGAATAAATGAATGGATGGATTAACGAACGAATGAATGGATTAATGTATGAATGTACGAATGAATGGATGGATGGATGAATGAATGGATGAAAGAATGGGTTGGTGTATGGGTAAATAAATGAATGGATGAACTAACGAATGAATGAATGAACGGGTGAATGTGTGCCTGAATAAATGAATGGATGAATTAACGAATGAATGAACGGATGGGTGAATGAACAAGTGAATGGATGAATTAAATTAATGAATCTGATTTCTATTGGGTGTGTAAGCGGGTAAGGGTGGAGGGTTTGTCCAGTCCTTGTTGAAGTCCGCAGTGTTTTGCTGAAGACAGATCTCCTCTAAAAAAAAAAAGACAAACAAAAAAACTAGTTGGGGTGGATGGAAGGGTCGGTTTCTCTTTCTGTCAGTGTCTAACATTCTCTCTCTCTCCTCTCTGTCTGTTAGGTTTCCACACTTAGGTCGTGTGTTCACAGCGCCACCACACACAAACACACAGAGTAATTACAGTGTCGATATGAAATATGCTCACATAAAAAGGATAAAAGTCCTCAAAGGCTTTCACGGCCATCAGGGCAATGATTCAGGGCAGGGCACAATCCTCTCCTTTCCCAAACCGAAGTCAGGTACACATTTACACCTGAGGAAACTTGGAATAAAGCGCTTTTCCCAAAGACACAACAGCATGCCGAAACGGGGACTCTAACCCTTATAAATGGTGAACACTGAATCAGAAGTCCGAGGCCAAATCGATTCCACTACTGCGTCACTTTATAACGTAACCATCGTGCCCTAAATTTTGACGTTAGTATATAAAGGCTGTGATGTTTTTGTGTGGCATAGAGATGTTACGTTATTGCTATATCCATAAGTGTCTGTTGGCTCCAAACAGCATTAAACTTGCCGTTTGGATTGTTGTTTTCTGCACAAACCGCTGTAATGTTCATTAATATTGTGTGGACACATGGCAATTGAAGGAAATTTTGCATGGATCAGTGAACACAACATAAGTCCAGGGAACAGCGAAACGCTGCATAAGCAGTTTCTATATACTACTTTTCCAACAGTTACCATTTGTTTAGAAGTCCATGGATATAAAATACTGTGATGCTAATTCCATTATTTGGAAGCAATACGATAAATGGTAACTGAAAGAAAACAAAAATCAGTACACGTTTCAGATAGCCTGCCACATCTGTGACGATCTGAGGCCGTAAAACAGAAACTTTTTTTTGTTGTTGTTGTTGTTTCAAAATGTATGTGATTTCCATCATTTGATGATTTGCTTACACCAGTAGAGTGTGTATTGTATACTGGTGGAGGGTGGGTATGATTTGTATAGATAAAGGGGTGATGGAAATGCAGTGTAGTACGTGTGTTTCTCTCTCTCTCTCTCTCTCTCTCTCTCTCTCTCTCTCTATATATATATATATATATATGAGAGAGATAGATGTATGGATAGATAGGTGTGTGCGTGCGTGTGTGTGTGAGAGAGAAAGAGAAGGAGATAGAGAGACACACAGAGAGAATGCGTGTGAATAAGCAATTATTGGCCCGTCTCTTCATTCCCTAGAGAGAGATTGCTGGACAGTACAAGGTCTTCTTCTCTGAAGACCCTGTACTGTCCAGCTCTCCTTAGAGTGTCTTATCACCTAGTAATCTTTGAATTAGTCAAGGAAATACAAAAAATAAAACACAAAAAAGGAGGGAAAAGGTAAATACATATACACCGCATGAAGAGAGAGAAACAGAGACAGAAAGATGCTGTAGATCCCTGTCTGTCTGTCTGTCTGTCTGTTCTGCACACACCCTCAGACTCGCACCTGACTCACACACATTACCTCCCCCAGCCGCAGACAGCGAGCCCCGCATCAAGGCTGGCGACGCCGCCCAGGGGCATCGAGAATCACCGGCCACATTCCAGGACGCCCAGGACCTCTACGCCCGGCAGCAGGCCCTCCGGTGCAAGGCCAACAACGTCCGTTTCAACGCCGACCTGGAGGAAGGGTGCCGGCGGGCGGAGGAGGCCCTGCGCCGTCAGAAGGATGACTACCCCTTCGGTCAGCTGCAGGAGCAACGCTACTGGGTCCAGCCTCCCCTGGAAGGCATGCTCGGGGCGCAAGGCTGGGGCGACACAGATCAACAAGGTCAGGGGGCGTTTCTTCTTCTTCTTCTTTTTCTTCTTCTTGCTGTTCTTCTTTTTCTTAATGTTCTTGTTCTTCTTGTTCATCTTCTTCTTGTTCTTCTTCTTCTTGTTCATCTTCCTCTTCTCCTTCTTCTTCTTCTTGTTGTTATTGTTGTTGTTGTTCTTCTTCTTTCTTCTTCTTCTTCCTCTTCTTCTTTTTCTTCTGGTTCTTGTTCTTCTTGTTCTTGTTCTTCTTCCTCCCCCTCCTCCTCCTTCTTCTTCTCCTTCTTGTTCTTCTTCTTCGTTTGTGAGCTGCGACCTCCACGTTCACTCCTATGCATGGGTGGACTTTTACGTGTATGATGGTTTGTTTGGTTTTGTTTTTTAACCCACGCCCATGTAGGCAGTGATATTGCATTTTTATGAGGAAACGTGGGTGGGGGTGGGGTGGGGGGTGAATGCTGGGGATGTTCTTGTTTCCACAACCCTCCGAACGCTGACATGGGTTACAGGGATCTTTAACGATCGGGATCTTTAACGTACGTATTTCATCTTCTGCATGCGTGTACACGCGAAGGAGGTTCAGGCACTAGTAGGCCTGCTCATCTGTTGACATGGGAAAGCCGAAAAATTTCCACCCTTTACCCACCAGGCACAGCGACCGGGATTCGAACCCGGGACCCTCAGGTTGAAAGTCCAACGCTTTAAACCAACCGACTGTTGCGCCCGTCATCAGGGAAGTATGATAATGGTGTCCGGTTATCACCATCAGAACAGCAGAGGAGGCAGCTGTTGTCGCTGATTAAAGTGGAGAAGTTTTATTGTTGAAGTCGTTGTCGTTTTTCCCAAGTTAATCCCCACCCTCTCGGCGAAGAGGGCTTTACAACGGTCGGCGTTGGAATGGTTCCCAAAGGCCAGCTAGCTAGCCCCCAAGGCTGCAGCACTCAGAGCCAGTGCAATATTGCCTCTTAGTTTGAAAGTCATAGCCCTTCACAAAAGACTGAGCTGTCAATGACTTCCCATTGCAATGGAGAAACCATTGATCACACAGCTCTCACTTCGCTGTAACCGTGTGTATTCCCATGAGAAATCCCACACACACCCCCACACACAAACTGTCTCACCTGACAGCGGCAGAGAGCGCACCCCACAAGGCGGAAGACTGTCCAAACCCCGACGCCTTACGCAAGTCCCTGGAGGACCAAGACGACTACTCGCGCCAGCAAGCCCTGCGGTGCAAGGCCAACAAAGAGCGGCTGGAGAAACGCCTGCAGGGTCCTCTGCTGGACCAGGCGGGTGAGGAGGACCTTCGCTGCCAGGGGCACGGGTACCCGACACGTGTGCAGACGGAGGAGTACCCGGTGCCCACCTACAGTCCGTGTGACAGGCAGCGGCCTCCCTCCCAGCGCCGGGTCCGCTTCTCGGAGAGAGAGGATGACGTCTGGTTACCGCCCTGTGATGACGAAACAGGTACTGTGTGCATGGTGGTGGTGGTGAGCGAATGTTGGTGGTGGTGTTTGGCAAATACTTTGCCCCAAAGGGCTGTTCCTGAAGGGGAAGGTGGGGGAGTGCGGGGGTGGGGGGTGGGGAGGGGGGAATATATATATATATATATATATATATATATTCTGGAGAAAAATTCAGTTTGATGGGAAAAACAAATGCACTTTCTGGCAGAAATTTTTTTTTTTTTTAAATTGGTATGGCCCTGCACTGCAGCAAAGCGCTCTCTGTGGGGAAGAGCAGCCCGGTTTTCACGCACAGAAATCTGTCGTGACAATGAGAAATTCAGAACAATGCAATGCAATACAGTACTTTTCGACAACGGTGTCAGTAAGCTGTAAGGACGAGGGATGGTGGTGGTGGGGTGGGGTGGAGGGTAACGAAATGTAAAGCGCTTTGAGCAGCATTTATCAAGAAAAAACAAACAAAACAAAACAAAACAAACAAGCAAACAAAAAACCCAAACCGCGCTATATAAATATTATTTAAAGAGAACCCACGGCAACAAAAGTGTTGTCCTCTGGAACTGAAACCATCATTGTGATGACGATGTTGATGATGATAATTACTATTATTACAGTCAGCTTAAACGTGTATGGAAGTAAAATACTACTGAATATATATATAGATGATATACTTTGAGTGGTATGGATATCTGTTATTATATTTGACGACTTATTCAAATGACTTTTCAGTCATTCACAGTTGTTATGCTTAGAATATCATACATATATGTCACTTTCGTTCTGTTTTCATTTTTGTTTCGCTTTCACTGTGTTTTTGTCCACTTTGTCTTCTCTCCTTTTACAGTATATGTATTTATGTGGTTTTGTCAATTGTATATGTGTTATAAAAATGGAAGTTTAAAAAAAGCTGAAAAAAAAAAAAATTCAGCTCAGTATGTGTTGTTGTTGTGGCATCTTTTTTTTTTTTTTTTTTTTATCAGTTCAACCATTTTCACGTTTACATGGCTGAGAGACAGTGTGATGTGATGTGATGTGATCTAATGTGATGTGATATGTGATGTGATGTGATGTGAATGACGACTGAGCGCACATGAAACATATTATTTCCAACCGGACCAACAAAGATGTACATGGTATCACGTTGTAAAAAAAAAGATAAATAAATAAAAATAAATAAATAAGAATTTTTTTTTTAAAATCAGCCCCAGAAGGCGCCGAGGACCGCCGCCAAGCCACGGAGCGATCCTGGGAGGACCAGGACCAGTACGGCAAGGACCAGGCCCAGAAGTGCAGGGCCAACACGGCCCGCCTGAACCAACGCATTCTGGACGGCAAGCTCCGTGGCAAGGACCAGGCTGTGGAGGACACCCTCAGCTGCCACAAGTACGGATGCCCCAAGTCGGGCGAAACGGCCCCAGAGCGCTTTCCTCCCAGGCTGGGGGCAGAGGCTCCGATCCAGTACGAAAAGCCCTGCTGCTGAGGGTGGTTGAGATACAGTCACTACGATAGCACTTCTTCGGTTGTTGTTGAGTGGACGGATTTTCTCTTTTTGTCTCTTAGTCTCTGATTTCTCTGTGTCTGTCTGTCTGTCTCTTTCTCTTCCCTCCCCTCCTCCCTCTCTCTCTCTCTCTTTCACTCCCTGTGTGTGTGTGTGTGTGTGTGTGTGTGTGTGTGTGTGTGTGTGTGTGCTTCTCTGTCTCTGTCTCTCTCTCTCTCCCTTTCTGTCTTCCCCTCTCTCTGTCCCTCTCTCACTCTCTCCGCTCTTTCTCTTTCTCAGTCTGCCTCTCCCTGTTTCTCTGTATCCGCCCTCTAACTCTCCCCTTTGACTGTCTGTCTGTATTTTTGTCTGTCTCTCTGTTCGACGCAGTCTAACATCCGTTTTACAAGCATGTATTTCTTTTTATCGATTTATACATAATCCTACCGGCATGAAACGTAATTTTACGCAGTAAATAAAATTTAGTGAAAAGTGAAGTATACGTGAATGAAACTCCGTTCATTGCAGTAAAATAACTGACAAAATCAAAGTCAGAGTAGAATGTTGTCAAACTGTCCTTGGAGGTGGGTGGGGGGTGTGTGTGAAAGAAAGATGGGTCTGTTTGAAAGTCTATAATCCTTCTTCTGATTATGTACAGCGCAGCCGACCACACGTCATTGCATCAGGCCCATGATTATCAGGGCAGAAGATGTGTAACAAGCAAAAACTACACTCACACACACACTTGTGCGCGCATACACCCCTCCAGTTTCAAGTTCTGATTACATGGTATTGTAACTGAGTTGAACTACAGTTTGTTTATTGGAGGTCCAGGGTACTGGAGATTCAACAATAGCTGTCTAAATAATACTGATTAAAACACACACACACACACACACACACACACACACACACACACACACACACACACGAATCGCGAATTCGTTCTGGTGAATCCCCTAATGTGCGGCGGATATGCCCACATGATTCCGGTTCCATATTTGGTGATCCCATTCAAGGACGACTCCCACACATGTCCGGGTTTGTGTGTGTGTGTGTGTGTGTGTGTGTGTGTGTGTGTGTGTTGTTGTTGTTGTTTGTTTGTTTTGTTTTGTTTTTTCCCGCTGCACAAGTTCTGAGAACAGGCAGCTCACCGTCCCTTACTCTGGCTCCAGGGGTGCTGAGAGGGCCAAGCGGAACAGATCAGCAGATGAAATGAGTCGACAATCTGGCAACAATGGCCAACGCCGGAAACGGATGTTGACGCCATTCCTGTGCCGTCAGACAATACGAGTTAGCCCGTTGGGGAAAGAAAAGAAGGAAGAAAAACCGGAGAGGGGTCGGGGAGTGGGGGTGGGGATGGTTGAGTGCAGATACGAGCTCAGCAGCAAACTGAACTCTTGAAGATCTGATTATTTTTTCATCTATAGCGTATATCAGCTTTGTATTTGATTTACTGATTTTGTGTGTGTGTGTGTGTGTGTGTGTATGGATGGCGGTTGTATTTGCTGACCTCTATGATGTAAATGACGATATAGGCTAATGTTTGGTGCTGTTACTTTGATGGTCTGAAGTTATTGTCCAGAAAGCGCATGCATTGAACAAACACATCCCCGGCCCCCACCCAAAAACAACAATAACAACAGCACACACACACACGCACACGCACACATACACACACACACACACACACACACACATACACACACACACACACACCGCCAAATACGATCACGTAAAAACAACAAAATAAGAACCACAAATAAATGAATGCATAAAAAAATGAATAAGAAGATCGATAGACAGATGAATAAATGAAAAATCTGCACACAATTTAGGCACCAAATCAAACACAGAAAATAATTTTGCCTCTGGTGTTGGCACATGTGGAAGATTTTTAGAAGAAGAAACAAGGGAAGGGGGGTGGTGGTAGGGGGGGGGGGCTATAACTTAAAAATATACATGAAAACAGTTAACCTACATACTCTCAATAATTCACTGCCGGCGTTCAACTCTCAAATCTTGACCGCTGAAAGTACAACTGGGCTTATTTATTCTGAGCTGTCATCGAAACAGCCAAGCAGATAGCCTATACTCCATTCCCTTCGTGTTTGTCACTGTTAAAAAGAACCTATTCAATTGAGAAAATATAACATTAAAAAGATTTGAAGAATTCTTTCCTATCTTTGTACTTTCGTACACCCACCCATATGTGAACAGACCTACATAAATTATGTTCATACTTACATAGTTATGTTTGTTCTTTTCTCTCACTACATGCTGTGTGAACTTAGGCTTCGCTTTGTAGCGTTCTGTATTGTGCCTAAAGCAAAATCTCTCCTCTCACTCTTTGAACTGAGCGTAGTATCTTTGTATATGTTTCGCAGCTGAAAGGTATATAGGTCAGTGAGAATAAAGAAGACACAGTGTTACATAATTATAAGAACTTCACTTATTACATGATCTTTAAATGGTAGGACAGCACACGTTCAGTCGAATTATCAACATTCATTAATATGAAGCATTAATTTATGACAGAACAGAAGCTAAGGAAAGGCCTTAATCGTTACCCAAGTACTGTGTAAGATGGCGAAGACGAAAATCACACACAAAGTCAGGAGAGTTTAGAAGAAAATATTTCAAGTTGCAAGGCTGTCGAGTGATCGACAGTGCTTTCACTCTTTTTTTAGGTTTCTTTTCACCCAGTCGGACCAGGAAACGCCGTAGCGGAATGAGTTAGGCGTTGAACTTCTGATCCAGTGATGACTACAGTTCTAGGCCCTGTTTCGGCATGAGACATCAGTGGCGTTATGACGTTATGTCCTTGTGAAAGGCACTTTACTCCGAATGACCTCAATCCACCCAGGAGAGAAAGGGTACCCGACTTGGGTTGGGGAAGGTTTAAACGTCTGAAGGAGAGAGCAGACTGGGCCCCGCCTGCCTATGCCGCCCAGCCCCTTGATACAGTGAATACCTCCAAGCCAGCTAGGCCTGAAAAAGAAAAACAACCAAAAACTTATGAGTCAAACCTGTAAGTCAAACCTACCCTTGTGTTATCGAATTATCTTTAATACGTTCAGTCTTGAAACGTGTTCTAAAATACTATTCACGCCGAAAAAGAACATTCTCTGTCTCCGATGCGGTTTTTTTTTATGTTTTCTTCTTTTTTTCTCTCTTTTTTTTCTTCTTTTTTTTTTCCTTTTCTTTTTTTGGGGGGTGGGGTGGGTGTGGTGACGTGACAATTGCTTACTACGCAGATGTCTGAGTATGGTGGTCACAAAGTTCAGTCAGAGCGGGACTGCACCAGTGGGGCATGCTGCACATAGCATAGGCTTAGACAAGTCAACTTATGTGACTCAAGAAACACCAAAAAGTGTTCTTCTGACTATGCTGCATGGAGTATCAGGTGAAGAAAAGAGCACCCGGTCTACTAACGTACAATTCTTCTCATCTGTTTATGCCTGTACTGCACCAAAAAAACTATGCACTTATCGCAGACGTTTGACACGATTATCTTTTGTGAAGCTTGAATATGCACTCACAGCTTATAATGTAACGTTTTTGTGCAGCGAAAAAACGTAATTAGGCCCCCAAAACAGTTCTTATCACTCTATAGATGCATTTGAATCATCCCCAAACCTATGCCGCGATTATCGCGGACGATTCAAACGGTTATCTTCTGAAGCATGATTGTAACTGTCGGCATAGATGCTAAGATTTGGGCGCAGTGGGGTAAAAAAACAAAAACAAACAAACAAACAAACAAAAAAAACAAAACAGAAGTAGACTACATCCTTCCACCACATGCCGATGATCAATATTCCATTGATGACTCTTGAACGTGCTTTGAATCTGGTATGCGCTTACACCTAACCAGCTGATTTATTAGTTTTTGTTGTCCCCCCCCCCCTTCCCCACCACCCCTCCCCAACAATTTTGATCATGTGATTAATAAAAAATTTTTAAAAAAAAGTGTACAGTGCACTTGTAGGCTTGGCACGGCATGTAGCGGTGCACAGCACGGACTTAATACATAGATCATAGTCGAAAGTCCGTGGTGCACACGTACTGAGCATTTTCGATCATGTGATTTTAAAAAAGTGCACAGTGCATTTGTGGGCTTGGCATGCATGTAGCGGTGCAGAACAGAGACTTACACATAGATCATATTCAAAAGTCCGTGGTGCACACGTACTGGGCATTGACCCACATACTGGAGGAGACGAAGGTGCAAAGTCCACGCCAGCAAACAAACGCATCGCGCAATTTTCAGTTCGACTTAAGTAAACAACGCTTGGGTCTCTCACCCCTGGAAGCAGGATCACAGTTCATGGCAGGCCATGTCAGCGGTATGTTTAGAGAGTAGACTCAATACGTGTGAAGAAAGGTGCGGAAACAACAAGACTCGCGAGCGCGCGTGTTTGTGTGTGTGTGTATGTGTGTGTGTGTGTGTGTGCGTTCGTTCTTTTGCTTAACGTCTGTCCACATTTGTGATTTTAGACGAAGAACCGTCATCTCCTCCACCCCACCCATGCCTTAAATCATCACTACTTTCCCTGTTCCTCTCTCCTCAATTAGCATAAAAATATGTATATATATATATATATATATATATATATATATATATATATATATAAAC